>LBNU01028956.1:0-18773 GCA_014162995.1 Artemisia annua
AAAAACAAGTGAATTCAATAAAGCACCTTTGAACTTATCCCAATCTGAATCAGATGTGGGCTCATTATAAGCAACAGTGGCTATAGTTGATATTGAAGATGATAAATTTAATGGATTTGAGTTTAGTATTGAGACTAAAATGACTACTGAAAACATGCAGATTGAAACTGGAGTTATGATGCTTATGATTTCTTGGCCTAATGTGTCAAGAATGCTTGTGGGTCTTGTGTTTTGGTCCATTTTTTGATATGGGTATGATCAAGATTGAAGTTTTTAATGGTTTTTGGTTGGGATTTGATCTGGGCTATGCTCAAAATTGAATCTTTTTAGGTTTTTGGTCCAAAATTTGATCTGGGTTATGATAAAAACTGATAAAGATTGGATTTTTTTGGGTTTTGAATGGGAATTTGATTGAAGGTGAATTCAGGTGGGTGTTTTGTGAAATTTGGGGGAGACTGATGATGAGTGACCTGAAAATGTTTGATTGAATGACCCGGTTTGATTGATGGTTTGTGGGTTCGGGTATGGGTGTGATGGATTTATTTTACTTACGGGTAAAATATGCCTAATAAGAATGTCAAAAATGGTGAATTCAAGAAGATTTGACTTTCCTACAATTGCTATTGAAGTTTTGTTAATCTATTTTTCTTTGGAAGATAACTGATTAACGAGTAGTCAAGTACTACATGAAGTTTATGATATAAGTCTCCAAATGGTGTATGGACATTGTAATATGGATTGTTCCAGTGATTAATACTGTTTTGTACTAAGAGTATATGTTTCGCACGAAGTGTATTGGGGCAACAAACAACTATCATTTATCGTTGAAACATAAAACTTGTTTGGTAAGTAATGTACAACGTTCTGGATTTTGTTTAAACGCTAGTTTTGGAAATGTTACTAAAAGAAGCGTTAGAATGTAAACGTGGTTGTTTTCTGCTACTGCTTCTCGCTACAACTTAGTGCTAAAGCTAGTTTGTCAAACACACCATAAATTTGATTCGGTGATAAACATAGTGTAAGAAAATAAATAAGTTTGTTCATTAACCCAAAACACATTAATCAAATAAAGTTTGTGCAATAACACCTAAATGATGCTTGAAGATATAAAACAGAGGTTTACGAAGAAAATATCATGTTCTAATACTTGTAACTTTTAAAGGCATGTGCATATAGGGTAGATCGCATAATTCGACATGTTAATACTTTAATTTTGTTATGTGTTTTATATCGTTTCATTAATAATACTTTAGACATGTTCGCAGAAACAAAGTGACACTGGACTCTTGGGTTAGAACTAGGTTAATCGATTTTCACAAAATGACTGTATGCATTCAAATTGAGATCAAATAGGCGCGAACTTGTTCACTACACATTGATTCGGACTATTTGTTCGGATTTCAACAAGCTGGGGAAAAAAAAAACACTGGAACTATAAAACACCACATAAGTAATACGAAAACTTTTATTGATGTGTTGTACAAGTACCTCAACTATTACTAGTCCAACAACAGAAAAAGCCATATCGATTTGTGTAAATTTGGTTTACATTGTTGTTCTAAATTCATGTTTGAAAGGCTTCGAAATCTTCGGTGGAGACCCAAGTAAAATCCTTAAAAACAACAATCTTGGAGCCAACTCTCTCAACTCGATCGAAGAAAAGTTGTCGCATTCCCCAAAGTGGGTAACATTTTTTTCGAACATGACATAAGCTCAACATTATCTTTCACATATCGTCCTTAAAACAAGACAAGCGGCAAATCGACATACCCTAGTGTCCATTTCTTTAGGAAATAGGTTCATGTTTAGATTAGAATTTTTTGCCAAAGATAGATTATAAATTTATAACAAGGGACTTACAACAAAGCTAATACACCACAAACAAAAAGTTTAACAAAACTGCAAAAGTGGTTAAACTCAACTTTAACTTTTGAACTTTATTCTTTCAACAGGGATGAAAACGGTAAGAAACGAAACCAAAAGGTCATGCCTACCTAGAACATTCTCACACTAGCGGTGCTCCACAAAACAAATGGTGCATTTATTTCCACGCAAATCAACGGCCTACAAATTTCTAAAAAACAATCCAACGGTGCAAAACCCATTCAAAGTCACCTATATGAGCACACCCCTAAAAAATCTCATAAACCCTCCCCTTGATATCAACCCCCTTTGGCCCTTTTATCATTTTAGGGTTTTATACACACACACAACAGTCGCTCACTTAATTCACGTATCAAAGGTTCAACACTTTTATATCTAGTAATAAATTATTTACTGATCTAATAGTTTTATTTGTATGTGTTTAGTGTTGATCTTTTAGTTTAAGTATGTTTTATTAAGGTTTGATTAGATCGGTACGATGTTTTTGTTTTGTATTTGGTTTTATGATCTGGGTATTAAGGCTTTTTTAATAGAAATGAAAATGATTATGTTTTGTATATGTGAGATATGTTTGTTTATTTTAAGGTTTGTATATATTTAGTGTTTATGTTTAGTATTGGTTTAAGGGTTGTTAAGAAAAATGATTTTTTTTGTGAAGGCTGATTGAGTTTGTTATGATGTTACATATGTTTAAGGAAGTTTGGTTTAAATGGTTTGTTGTTTAATTTTAGTACAGTATAAGTTTGCTGTTTAATATTGGTTTTATGATTTGGGTATCAAGGAAATGGTTTTAAAGGAATTGAAAATATTTTTGTGGAATAAATTTATGTGTTTTACGCTTTTAGGTACAAAGTTTTTATGTTTTTGTGTATGGTATTTTTTTCAGGGTTTTTAAAAAAACTGACCTTTTGTGATTCGTTGATGTTAATGTATTTCAAGATTACTTTTTTACTCGGAGTGTTCTGTTTTGCTTGACTCAAGGTTTTTATATAAGCTGTTTGGGTTTTTTTATTGGATGAGTTTTGTCGTGGGATTTTGATTTGATATTTGTTTGAATTGTTGTGTTTTAGGTTAGGATATACGACCATGGCGTTCTTTAACAGAGCTCGTGGTATACTAAAGCAATCTATGACTGTGAGTAAGCACATCAATCATGAAATTACTGGTGCTAGTCCATCTATCTTTCAAATGATCAGATGCATGTCCAGCTCTAAAGTCTTTGTCGGAGGTAATTTTGAATTAATTTTAAAGTTTGATGGGATTAATGTCACGAGTTTGGAAGTTTGTGTACTTAAAGTGATTTTGTTGTTTTTGTGTTGTTTTAGGATTGGCATGGGCTACAGATGATATGAGCTTGCGAGAAGCTTTTAGCGGTTATGGGGAAGTTCATGAAGGTATGGAAATTTGTCTATGGATCTTTATTTAGAATATCACAAATGATTTGTAAATTAAACAAAAAAGTTGTTATATTGTTGGGGAGTTATAAGATACACCCCTATGGGTGCAAGCATGAGTATTTTTCTGTACTCCATCTTCTTAGTTTTATAGTTATAATCACTTTTGAAAGGGTTTAAAAACCTGATTGAAAAAAGCTTTCACTTTTTGAGGTATTTTAAGTTGAAGTGCTAGAATTAATTTCTGGTGATTAAGTTGTTAAGGTTTCTGACAATTCTTTATGACCACTGTTAGTAAATTAGTTGCACTGTTTGCTTTATCTACGAGTATCTGATGATCATCTTTACTAGTTGTTTGAAGTACCTCTGATACACCAGTTAGTAATCTTGGCTGTATGACTTATATCCTTTAGTTTAATTTCTGGCTGTTCGCTTAATTGAGATTTTAGGTTGGTGCTATGTATTTATGCCACATAAAACAACTATACCCTTACCCTGCCCCGCCAGGATTGGGTTTGTTGTTGTTGTTGCTGTTGTAAAACAACTAAATATAAGTTAATCAAGTTGATCAAGTCTACATTTTTTGGCTTTTGTCTTTAGTCTTCAAAAGTACTCTTGATTAACTTGTTATATTTAGTTGTTTTATGTGGCAAGTTTATTTGCGATGGGCTGTTGGGTGGTAGAATTTATGTAGCTGGTTCTAAAATGCCATAAATTTTTCGCATGTATATGTACTTGAAACAGTAGGCTGTGTTGCTGCATTATGAAGCTTAATCTAAACATGAGGATGATGTTATTATCTCATTACACCACAACTGATTTTTTTGTACTGCGTTTAACCAATGTCGGTACCACCTGTTTCTATATTGAATCTATGTTTTTTGAAAATTTAGTTATACCTTTTCTATGTAATGCAACAGCTAGAGTGATCGTGGACAGAGAAAGTGGCAGGTCCAGAGGCTTTGGCTTTGTTACCTTTGCCGACACTGAAGCTGCTTCAGCTGCAATCCAGGGCATGGATCAACGGGTATTTATTCTTTTTTTTCTTGGTTACATGCTTAATCATACACCCTTCAATTTGAAAAGAGCTTCAAAAAGGGCAGAACTGTATGAATCTATTGCGCTTAAGTTATGAACATATATCTATCTGTATTTTTTAAAATCAAAAAAGTAATTCCATAAACCAAGTATGTGCTTAAATGATCTTTGTGAACAAAATTTTGCAGGAGTTGCATGGACGAATGGTAAGAGTGAACTATGCCAATGATAGACCACAAGGCGGTGGTGGTTTTGGTGGCGGTGGTGGTTTTGGTGGTGACGGCGGCTATGGTGGTGGTCGTGGCGGCTATGGTGGAGGTGGCGGCTATGGAGGTGGGCGTGGTGGCAACTATGGTGGTGGTGGTGGTTATGGTGGAGGTGGCGATGGCGCTGTTGGTGGCTATGGTGGAAACAGTTATGGTAGTTCTGGTGGTGGCTTTGGGGGTGAAAGTCAAAGTTTTGGCAGCAATGATAGTTTCACTAGTGGTGGTGCCGATGCTGGAAACACTTTTGCTGCCGAAGATCGTCCGGTAGAAGGAAGCTTCAGAGACAATGATGAGCCTGATGACTTCGCTAAGAGGGCATGATTAATGCTACTGAGTTTATTTTCAACTGGACTGCTGTTTGCAGCTTATTATGGTCTATTTATTTTGAAGTGTTTTTTGAACGTGGAATGTAAACTAAACTATTGTGGTCTCAATCGGTTGAAACTTAATTCATGCTTGTGAGAACAATTAGTGTTCTTGTGGTTAATAGGATAAAAGATTGATTCCTCTGTTCTGTTTGAACATCAACATTTTGTTAAAATATGTTGCAGTTTTAACATAATTAATACGTTGCTTTTTAACGTAATTTATATGTTGCTTTTAGCTTCTTCCACGGCTTTCAATCACTTAGCTTGAATTATTTTTAAGCTGATTCTCATGTCAAAAACAATAGTCATTAAGCTAACGTATCTATTGTTTAATCATTTATGTCTTCCAACTTTTTGTCTTATAAATACAACATTACTATCTCATGTTCAAATAAACATGAGAGGATCCTTATCCGTTCAAAAAATAACAACTAGGCTCTCTGCGTTTAAAATCGCAAGGGACCTCCATTACGTGCTTTATCAACAGCTTCTTCATCTCATCCTCATCAATATCATTATCATCTCTATATTCCATCAACCAACTACATCGTTTTCATCTCTGGCGTTACTGCTAGAGAAATCTTCCGAGATACGCAATTTTTCAGTTTGTTTTCTATTTATGCTTCCAATTCCTGCGATTTGAAGGACCTCATATAGCTGTAAGCTCAGTTCTCTTGGAGAAAGTGCATAGTTTGCAGAATGAGTTGTGTGCTGGTGATACCTGCTTCCGATTTTACATTGGTGTTGCCTGGCATGTGGACCTTTAACTCACCCGTACTGCAATTATCCTCATAAATCTGTATAAATACAGCCTTTCCACTTGTGACCCAAAACCTCGTACATGGTTCAGGACAATATTTCTACTTATGACCCGACACCTGGTAAATTGCTTGAACCTTTTTATTTATGCGTATGACATCTATTAGTTGTTTCACTCGAGGTTCATATTGTTATCGCAGTAGTACTGTTTCTCTAATCATAATTTAAAGCATTACTTCATATCACACCACCCTGACCTCTTTTAACCCCGGACAAATGGAAAATGATATATCGTCCAACATTTTCTTCCTACGCATACAAATGAAATCGTGTCAAAATTATAGGTTGAAATTAGGAGTGAAAATAAGTAGATTCCACATGTAATCCTCTCATGTGCATAGGAGAATAAGTGGGAACAATATATAGCAGGATCTAGCAATGCTCAGGACTAAAAAATGAAATGTTGCAACATGAACTGTTTAATCAAAACCTGCATAGCTATGGCAATTAGCAGTTATGCATCAAATTGTA
Organism: Artemisia annua; assembly: GCA_014162995.1. Taxonomy (NCBI): domain Eukaryota; kingdom Viridiplantae; phylum Streptophyta; class Magnoliopsida; order Asterales; family Asteraceae; genus Artemisia; species Artemisia annua. The sequence goes on from LBNU01028956.1 coordinate 6,241, forward strand.
GCTTGAAATTAATCAGCTGTGGTTTTTGTCAAAAATAATACTATCATTAACCTAAATATACATCGTTTACAACCAAAATTTATGTTCTTCAACTTCCAATGTTCATTCAGAAAATAACACCCTCTGCGCATTCAAAATTGCAGGAGAGCCTTGTCTTGCTTTTTCCACGATATTCTTTATTAACAGCTTCTCCATCTCATCCTCGTCAGAATCCATCTCGTTTTCACCTGTACCAAAACTATTTCCTGAACCAATATCATCCATCTGATAGATTGGTGTTCCATCTTCATCCGATTCATCAAGCTTTGCAAATACATTACAAGCCTCATTATAAGCATCTAAAGCTTCACCTGATAGATTTAAAACCACGGGTTCATCTGTAGTGTTGTCATCCCCTGCATCACTGCTTGAGAAATCTTTCCAAGATATGTGATTTTGGATTCTTTTACTTTCTATTTCTGCTTCCAATTCTTTGATACGTTCTTCAAGCTGAAACTGAAGGACTTCATGTAACCGCAAGCTCAGTTCTCTTGGAGATACTGCATAGTTTGCAGAAGGAATTGTGGTCGTGCTACTGCTTCCCCTCTCACCTTGGTTGGTGTTTTCTAACACGTCGGCCCTTAATTCACCCTGCGCTACATCTGGCTCAAAGTCTGGATCAAGCTGCAAAATTGCTCATCTAAATTAGTACAGTGCATCGTTGTTCTTTACAGCAACAAACAACATAAAACTGTTTTAATATAAAGTATTTTCATGGGTAAAAAACTTACTTTTTCATTTGTCCTGTTTTAGCCATAGTGCTTGTTTTTCTAAATCGGATCATCAAAATTTGCCCTTGTATACCATACGGCCGTATGGGTCATTTAGAACCCATATTCTTTACAGTTTTGATTTTTCTATAAGACCTAACATTGTATATAGATCTAACATTTTTATGCAGAAATTTAGCATTTTCTCGTATAATTGATCATTAAAAAGCAAGTTTTTGAGGATTATTTTGCCTGCAAAATGACTGAAATCTGAAATGAACAGAACACCATTTTTTTCTGATGACTCAGATATACAAAAGAGGTACATAGACTATAACACAACATATTAAATGACGCTGCTATATCATGTGCAAAAACCCAAAACTATACCATAACAGATAGTATTAAGGTATGCATCTCGATTACCTCAACAAGATTAGAAATCTTTCTTTCTAAGGATGAAGTCATGTTCAGTTCAAGCATCTCAAGTTCAGCTTCAAGCTCTGCTTCAATTTTACTAAAAGAATCATCCTTTGTCTTCATAACAAGAGATTCTTCGTTTTCACCTTCTGGCGAATGCTCATCTGTTCCTTGTGATTTATGATCATCGATTATAAGTTCATGCATGACTAATGAATCTTTCATCTTGATTTCATCCTCAAGATCTAGAACCAAATTCTCTTTTTGCTTCAACAAACGATTCAATTTTTCCACCTCACGTTTATTCACCATTAAAGAATATAATATGCCAAACGACACCCCAATACAAACAAGCAGCATTGCATCTGAAGACCCAATATGTTCTTCTGGATGTCTTTGCAGCTTCTTTTCCACAACACTGCTTTGTACAGTTTTAGCATAGCCACTTCTGCTAATTACATTACTCCCATCAGTCACCAAAAACGGCCTCACAGTCTGCCCAGAAGGTGAAGCAAACAAACTAGACGTATAATCTTTCATTTCAACTTGAGCCATGAGACAGCTTTCTAACGCGCTTAAAGGTCTAATGGCTCGAGCTCGTCTACTTCTAAGAGACATTCTACTTCTAGGAGTCGAAGGTTTATTAACTAAATCACCCATGTCAACATCCCCTACAATTCCATCACTACCCATAAAACCAGGTAACAAACTTGACGCATAGTTTCCTAAATTCACCCCATTTTCGCCATCAGCCTCACTAGTCGAAGCCTCACTTTTATCCTCAGATACATCTTTACTCACACTTTCTCGCCTCGAAAACCTCTGGAAAGACCATTTCTTTTCAAGAGGCGGCTTTGGCGAATCAGGTATATCACCAACCGAACACCCAACCGATGAATCCGATACTATTTGCACATCACCCTGCTTAACTTTTTTAAAATGCTGAGCTATATAACCAGCACCAGCAGCAACTGCACCTAACCATATATCCATTTTCCCACCCTAACTAATCTCAACTAATCTAACCACTCTCAACAACCAAACAACCAAAAAAAACCCTAATAGTACTAATTAGCACATCAAGATTCAATTTTTAATACTAACCAATGAGAAATAAAAGATACCCTTTATCAAAAACTAAAAAATAAAACAAACCCATATCAAGATTGTTAGTTTCTTGCTAAAAAAACAATCTTTTTTTTATACCCATTTGATAAAAATATAAAAAGATGGGTGCTTTGAAATGATGAATAAAGATATGATAATAATTAATGTATAAAACGTGCAACTAACCTCGTATAAATGTGTTGGTTGGGTCACTTGAATTTATAAGAAAGGGACACAAGAATATTTTTTATTAATTAATGGTGGAAAGTTATTTTCTGGTTGAAGAAGAAGAAGATATTTAAAAGGGGGATAAAAAGATAATGGAATTGAATGGAGATGATGGGTTTATTAAAACTAATTATTACAGTAGCTGTTTTACTAATTTTGGATTAGATTGTCACTTAAATTTAAAACTAATTACAATATTACTTATGGATGGACCTACATGTATGCCGGGTGTGGCATGGGCTACACTAGATTTTAGATCACGAAGTGCAAAAAGATTTCAAAACTGCCATTTTTGTAAGATGTGCAACCCTCAAAAAAAGTTTTTTGCTATTTTCGTTTCTTACAGTATAACTTTAGTTAGCTCAACATTTATTTTGTGCAGCACCCTCTTAAAAATCTTTGGTGTCCCTGGTTAGAATTATTTAAGTTTACTATATTATCTTAAATAAAAATCATTACTTACAAAACTATATGAATTATTAAATAATTGTCATTTAGGGTAAAATTGTATTTTTATGACTTTTTGTGAAATCAGAGTAGTAATAAATACATTTTTCTTCAACGGTGTATTTTTTGTCTAGTGACAATAATTTTGAAACGATGGTAGTAAGTTTTCTCTGCTAGTTAGAGCACCTACACTGCACAAAGATTTTTTACGACTTGATGCGACATAGACCTTTTAAGCAAACTTGTTATAGCAAGTCATATTTTTAAACTTTTTAACAATGTAGAATGGCTTGATATTGACTTTTCAAATAGAAAATCAATAACAACTAATCTCAACGAAGCTTCAAATGCTTGATGAATGTCAAGTCTTTGGTTTTTGATGTCATTATCCTCAATGCCAAAAGTCTTCTTAATGACTTCAAGTAAGTTTTTGTAAAAGGGAATTGATTTGCACATTTTTAAAAATGATTGAGACAATAAATTTGTACAGTATTGATACTGTGCTTCAACTGTTTGACATTTGAGTGTCCTAGTAACATTTTGGAGTGTGCAAATCACCTCTCTTTGTAATAGTTCTCTTTGCAGATGCCCTTATTACCTAATTCCAAATTGATTTAAGTATGCGAGTTGTTCTTTGTATAATCAGTAAGTAAAATTTATTTTTATTTTGAGTAATTTTAGTTTTTGATTTTTCTTGCCAACTAATTTAAAAGGTTTGAACTCACTGCATACAAAATCAAATATGAAAATGTCTTATTTTTCTAAAAGATGGCGTGATCAGTTCAACGTTGTTTGCACCGGACATAAACTAAAACTTCAAATCTTTCACAATTTAGTGATGATATTCACAATTCTTTTGCAATTAGGCCATCATGAATAGTTTTGCTAACTAATTTATGATTATAAAATCATTTTTATTCTAAGTTGTAAATTTTAATTTGTTACTTCATTATCTCTATTTTTTACAATTGTAATATTAGCTCTAATACCATTATTATTACTTATATATAAGGTTTGTTGGTGGTTATGAGTCCAGAACAGGGTAAGATAATTATTAGCCTAACTACGTACCAATAAAGGTTACCGGATATCACTTGGAATCGTGTTATCACTTTCCAAAGTAAACTATTCGACCCTAATGCCTGGGTATCACGAATATCTACTTGGGATAAGACCAAATGTTTGTTATTGAATTAGGCACAATTCAACAACCCTTGCGTATAATAGTGTTTATGTTTTTCTATGTCCATCATGCTCAACATAATTCCTCTTAAATAGGAAAGTACTCATAGCTAGTCAAATGGAATTATGAGAATTAATCGGCCCATTAATCTCCACATAATTACCCCCATTATAGCCAATGATAGTGGTTACATGACCAATAAAACGTGGTCATAATAGTAGATATAACTGTCATTTGAATAGGTCAAATCAGTTACATTTCATCAGTGGAATCTGCTAGCAGCAGAGTCATCAGCAGAATCAGGCTAGCAGCAGATTCATCAGCAGAATCAACTAGCAGCAGATTCTGCTAGCAGTAGAGTCCTAGCAGCAGATTCACAACACTAGCAGCAGAGTCAGTTTCATGCATCAGCAGAAACAGATTCACACTAGCACAACCACTATTGAGTCAGGGTAATCAGGGACTTGATGGGTGTACACTCCGTACCTCCAAACCCATTTCCAAGTATGATTTGATCCCTCAAGTGCACTAAATTTTCCAACAATCCTCCCCAAATTTAGTTCACTTCCTTAGCATGAAAATCAAACATAAGACAAACATATGCATAAACGAAAATATCCTGAGGATTGAATTTCCATCTTAGTAATTACACGTTCAAATATTCGAGAATCAGGGTGTTACAAAGAATTGAACCCTTCAACCCATTTGAATACCTGAAGATAAAATACACATACATTTTCAAACACTAAAATACTCTTGACACTATACAAGCCATGTGTCCATATCCAATTCATAAATGTTGTAAAAGCTAAAAGTCCATAGCTTCCTGAAGCGGCAAAACTTCAACATTTACATAGGTGGTTCCTCTTTATTCATGCTCCTGCTTAGCACTTTTTCAAAGAAAGTTAACCATTGAGAAGTAAAGACTTCATCCTCCTTTTCAGCAGGTTCTGAGCACAACCTTGGGATGATTGTAAAACATGTGCTCCAGTACACTGAATGTTCAGCTTTCCACATTGAACTCAACTCCCAAGTTTCCTCAGGAGGGAGTTGGGTGTCCTAGCATTCAGTGACTAAGTTGGACTTTAAACCCATCCCTTTAGCAGACTTTAAAACCAAGTCTCTAGCCAAACCCTTCGTCAAGTGATCAGCTAAGTTCTGTTGAGATCTTACAAACTCTATAGATATCACCCCATTCATGATGAGCTCACGAATCATGCTATGCCTGACACCTAGGTGTCTAGACTTCCCATTGTACATCTGGCTATAAGCCTTTGCCAATGTAGCAGCACTATCACAACGGATAGAAATGGGTGCCATAGGTTTAGGCCACAATGGAATCTCAAGAAGCAAGTTTTTCAACCATTCAGCTTCTTTACCAGCAGCTGCTAAAGCCACAAATTCAGATTCCATTGTTGAACTGGTAATGCAAGTTTGCTTCTTGGATGCCCAAGAAATTGCACCTCCACCAAGTAGGAATACCCAGCCACTGGTAGACGAATTGTCTTCAGTGTTACTGATCCAACTTGCATCAGTGTAACCTTCCAACACTGATGGATAACCAGTATATGAGAGACTATAATCCATAGTTCTCTTCAAATACTTCAGTACCCTCTGAATTGCTTGCCAGTGTTGAGCACTAGGATTACTAGTATACCTGCTCAATTTTCCCACTGCAAAAGCAATATCAGGCCTTGTACAAGTCATGGCATACATCAGGCAGCCAATTACCCTAGAATACTCAAGTTGAGATACAGCTTTGCCAGTATTAGGCATCAGCTTCTCAGTTGTATCCATAGGAGTACTCACTGGAGTACAATCAAAGCAATTAAATTTCTTCAGTACCTTCTCAATGTAATGAGACTGAGAAATTGATATACCATTGCTTTCATGTTTAATCCTTATACCAAGGATAACATCAGCCTCCCCCATGTCCTTCATGGAGAACCTTGATGACAAAAATTCCTTTGTCAGGTCAACTTGATTTTGGTCAGTTCCAAAGATCAACATGTCATCAACATATAGGCAAATGATGACTCCTTTACCAGATTCATCAAATTTGCTATATACACATTTGTCAGCTTGGTTAAGAACATAACCACTAGACAAAACCACTTCATCAAACTTTTGATGCCATTGCTTAGGTGCCTGTTTCAGTCCATATAAGGACTTAATCAGTTTGCACACCTTGTTTTCATTGCCAGGCATGATGAAGCCCTGAGGTTGGTTCATGTAAACCTCCTCATCCAATTCACCATTCAAGAAAGCTGTCTTCACATCCATCTGATGTATAATCAGATTGTGAATTGATGCCAAAGCAATCAGCAATCTTATGGTACTGATACGTGCCACAGGGGCATAAGTATCAAAATAGTCTATTCCTGACTTTTGTTTAAAGCCCTGAATGACCAGCCTTGCCTTGAACTTTTCAATAGTTCCATCTACCTTCATTTTCCTTTTGAAAATCCATTTGCAACCTAGAGGTTTGCAACCTGGTGGTAGATCAACCAACACCCAAGTGTTGTTGCCCATGATGGAATCAATTTCATCATTTATTGCTTCTTTCCAGAAAGCAACATCCTGGGACTTCATTGCTTCTTCAAATGTTTTGGGGTCATCCTCAACAATGAAGCAATAGGAGTATTGGTCAGAGACCTCACTCCTTGTACCTTCAACTAGATATAATTGAAACTCAGGTCCAAATGACTTTGGAGTCCTGACCCTTTTGCTCTTTCTGAGCTCAGGTTCAGGTTGTTGAACCACAACCTCATCAGTGACCTTCTCAGGGACCCCTGATACACCAATGTCATCAGTTCCATTTGGAATCCTGTGACTTGGTCTAGGGACTGATGAGAATCTATTCTCATCAAATAGTGCATCCCTTGATTCAATTATTGAGTTAATTGAAACATATTCATTAGGTTCAATAACATAGAACCTATAAGCCTTGGAATGCTCAGCATATCCAACAAAGATGCATTCAATGCCTCTTTCACCCAAAGTTTTCAATTTTGGATCAGGGAGTCTTACAACAGCCCTACAACCCCACACCCTGAGATAATTCAGGTTGGGTTTCTTTTTAGTCCAGAGTTCATAAGGGGTAACCTTGTTCCTTTTATTGGGAACCCTATTTAATAAATAGCAAGCTGTTAACATAGCTTCACCCCAGAACCCTTGACTCAGTCCTGAATAGGACAACATGGAATTAACCATCTCCTTCAGTACCCTGTTTTTCCTTTCAGAGATACCATTTTGTTGAGGAGTATAGGGGGCAGTTGTTTCATGGATTATACCAACAGACTGAAAATACAAATGATCCATGTATTCACCTCCCCTATCAGTCCTGAATCTTTTGATCAAGGACCCAAGTTGCAATTCAACTTCAGTTTTAAACACTTTGAATTTATCTAATGCTTCATCCTTAGTATGTAATAGATAGACATAACAAAACCTAGAAGCATCATCAATAAATGTCACAAAGTACTTCTTGTTCCCCAAAGAGGGAGTGGCATGCAAATCACACAGGTCACTGTGTATTAGCTCCAAGAGCTCAGTCTCTCTTTTTACACCTTGAAAGGGTTTCTTAGTAATTTTGGTCAACATGCAAGTTTTACACTTTTCAGTGTCCATGTCAAAAGCTGGGATTAACCCATCCTTAGACATATCTTGCATCCTTTTATAATGTACATGGCCAAGTCTTGCATGCCAAAGGGTAGAGTCATTCATTTTAGAGGTTGACATAAAGGCTGAATTAACAATATTATTGACAATATTAAGCCTGAACATTTGATTACACAAATAGCCAAAACCAATAAAAACACCATGTTTAGACAAAATAAACTTATCAGATTCAATAACTTGTTTATATCCATGATTATTCAAAACACTACTAGAAACCAAGTTTTTCCTTATATCAGGAACATGAATAACATTAAACAAAGTTACAATCTTTCCAGAACTAAAATTAAGATCTACACAACCACGACCATGCACCAAGGCTGTTGACTCATTTCCCATGTGAAGAATAGATCCATCATTCAGTGACTCATAAGTCTTGAACCAGCATCTATCTTTGCACACATGAACTGTTGCTCCAGAGTCAACCCACCAAGCAACATCATCATCCTGCACATATTTAGATTCAGATACATATGTAACATAATAAACCTGAAGAGATTCATTAAACATATTATGACCTTTCAGTGAATTGGCTTGGCCACCACTTCTTGAACCACTAGTGCCTGATCCATTGGTTTTACCACCAACCTTAACACCTTTGCAATCCCTTTTAATGTGACCAGGTTTGCCACATTTCCAACAAGTAGGTGTTACCTTCTTGTTAGGATTAGCCCTTGTGTTATCATGATGTTTACGCTTGCCTTTGTTGTCATTGTACATGGTGGAATTGTTATGTTCCACCATATTGACAACAGATGCACCAGTAGCATTGCTACTTTTTGGCTTGTCATTATCCTGCGCCTTGAGGGATTCCTCAATATGCAGATGACTACCCAACTGAACAAGAGTCAGTTCCTCCTTCTTATGTTTCAAGGTATGCTTGAAATCTTTCCAAGAAGGAGGGAGTTTGTCAATGATACAAGAGACTGAAATAGCCTCATCCATGTTCAGTTCATGTTGTGTAAACCTTCCAAGTATTCCAAGAAGTTCATTGTATTGTTCCATGACTGGTCTTGAATCAGTCATTTTGTAATTTGTGAAATTACTTACAAGAAACTTCTTACTTGAAGCATCCTCAGCCATATATTTGGCTTCCAAGGAATCCCATAGTTCTTTTGAAGATTCAACATTCTGATAAATGTCAAAGAGAGAATCAGACATACCATTGAGGATTAAACCCCTGCAGACATAGTCATCATTCTCCCATTTGCTTCTTTTCCTTATCTGTTCCACAGTAGCATTATCCCCATGATCCTCTGGAATAGCAGTGTTCAGGACATACACCACACTCATGCTGGATAACAAGAAATGCATCTTCTTTTGCCACCTTCTGAAATCAACACCTTCAAACTTTTCCAATTTGGAAAAGTTTGCAGCCATATGCCTCATAGCAGCAGCCATTGATTATCACAAAATAGTTTACTTTGATTGTTGGAGGTTATGAGCCCAGAACAGGGTAAGATAATCAATAGCCTAACTACGTACCAATTAAGGTTACCGGATATCACTTGGAATCGTGTTATCACTTTCCAAAGTAAACTATTCGACCCTAATGCCTGGGTATCACGAATATCTACTTGGGATAAGACCAAATGTTTGTTATTGAATTAGGCACAAATCAATAACCCTTGCGTATATTAGTGTTTTGTTTTCTGTGTATTTTTCATGCTCAACATAATTCCTCTTAAATAGGAAAGTACTCATGGCTAATTAAATGGAATTATGAGAATTAATCGGCCCATTAATCTCCACATAATTACCCCCATTATAGCCAAAGATAGTGGTTACATGACCAATTAAACGTGGTCATAATAGTAGATATAACTGTCATTTGAATAGGTCAAATCAGTTACATTTCATCAGAGTACTAGCAGCAGACTCACAACACTAGCAGCAGAGTCAGTGCTAGCAGCAGAGTCTTAGCAGCAGACTCACAACACTAGCAGCAGAGTCAGTGCTAGCAGCAGAGTCCTAGCAGCAGACTCACAACACTAGCAGCAGAGTCAGTGCTAGCAGCAGAGTCCTAGCAGCAGACTCACAACACTAGCAGCAGAGTCAGTGCTAGCAGCAGAGTCCTAGCAGCAGACTCACAACACTAGCAGCAGAGTCAGTGCTAGCAGCAGAGTCCTAGCAGCAGACTCACAACACTAGCAGCAGAGTCAGTGCTAGCAGCAGAGTCCTAGCAGCAGACTCACAACACTAGCAGCAGAGTCAGTGCTAGCAGCAGAGTCCTAGCAGCAGACTCACAACACTAGCAGCAGAGTCACACTAGCACAACCACTATTGAGTCAGGGTAATCAGGGACTTGATGGGTGTACACTCCGTACCTCCAAACTCATTTCCAAGTATGATTTGATCCCTCAAGTGCACTAAATTTTCCAACAAGGTTGTCATAAAAGTATAATGGTATAAATCTGTAGTAGAATCATCATCAAGTTCCAAATGATTTTAGTTTATTGAAAATACACATTGAAATTTTATAGATATTGCTAGCAAGCTAAATAAAACATGTAATTAACATAAACATTAACAACATATACAATAGAATATCAATTATTATTTACTATCATAAACTTTTTTTAATATTAAATGTCTTATTTGTTTGATATATACATTTTATTAATAAATCTTGATAGAAATTTGATGTAGCCAAGTTGGTTAGCAATTTGCATTTTTTTATTCTTTTTTTATATGTGTTCTAACTCGATATTGCGAGCCGACTAATCCAGGACAACTACCTTTTTGGATAGCCCGAAGTCATCATAGGTGAAAAAAAAATTCAAAACAACCAATATGCACACATTTTATTTAATTTTATATGTTTATTAATTTATTTTTGCTTTAAAGTCATGGGTAAGGATCTAGTGAGAAGAAAACTTATAATGAGAAGGATGAGAAATAACTATAACCACATATTTGAGATGCGTCGACTTGAATTAGATGCATCTCTATTCATTTAGATATATCCCAATTAGTTTCAAAAGTAATTTTGAAGTGAAAACGATGCAACTTGCAACAAATTTGACCCGCAGAGGACGAAAAATACATAGTATATTCCTAACTTGCTAAAATGCATCTAATATATGTATATGCATCTAATTTTTTGCTAGAAAATATATTAGGGTGCATCTAAAAGGTTAGGGATGCATCTAATTCAAGTCGATGCATCTCTAATATGTGGTTATAGTTATTTCTCATCCTTCTCATTTTAAGATTTCTTCTTATTTGATCCTATGTCTTAAAGTCATTACTAAATTGAAAGATTGTTGATTTTAACAATTATTAATTAAAACTGATGTTACTTTTGTATAACAGTTGTTTTAGAACAATGATCAAAATTGTAGGTTAATCAAATATTTGGTTAACTTATTGTATCTTGAACTACACCGAAGGTATGCCTATCAGATAAAGTTATACTACCTTTTAAAATAAGCCTACAAACACCCAAATAATCTTATTTCTTATATTTTCAAGTATTAATTTTAAACTAGCAGGGTACCCGCGCGATGCGGCGACGGTTACCCTGTGATTAAAATTTTTAGTTAACAAATTTAACTATTATATGTTTACCGTGACAATAACTTTATAGAAAATAGATTTTTTTTTTCTTTTTTTTTTGTAATATCTTTAAAGAATAACATATTATTTTATACATAAATATTAATGCACCCACGTGATGTTCCATCAATATGGATGCAGCAGTCGATAAAAAATGGAGATAGGAGGTCAAAGTGATTGATAATGTCTTACAATCGCAAATAGCTAAAAAAAGTTGTATTCACTTTATTATGTTTTGGACGGTATAATACATTCGAAATTGCAGTCCAATATATTAGCCCAATATTTTTCTTGCGATAAAACTCAGCCCAAAATTATCTCAAACCCAACCAAATTTATTTCACTTGGCTCAATAACAGCTCAAAATATTTATGTGTATCACTCGGCCCAGTTAATAAACTTAAATCTAATACTTTTTATTCCTAACCCTACAATGTACAAGCCAGGCGTCACTCTCCTTTCACACAACACATATCACAACTTTGTTTCATTTTGCAGCCACCAACTCCCTTTTGGTTTCTCTCTCTTATAAAACCAAGATCTTCATACACCACAAATCACAGTATTCGAACCACACCACAACAAACACAACCCTTTTAATTTTAACTCGAAATTACAGTACCCGTTTTTGATATCTTGTTGACAAAAGAAGTACAAACATCCCTTATGTTTCGTTTTGGGTTTGATATGAGTCACAAACCAATGTGTATGGGACTCTTTGATGCACAATAAAAAAATGTTGATCGTTCATATGTGTTAGTTTTATGTATGTTAGTATTTGTCTTTCGTATGGTGTATTGGTGTGTATTATTCTACATGTTAGAGAAAAAAAATTCAGTATTTAAATTCATTTAAACCAATCTCAGAATCTGCTTGGGTTATTATTTTTTAACAATAGATGATGAGCTTGTTTAGATTGTATTATTTGGTAAAATAATTGTATATTTTAGTGAATGAGTGATTTAATTTGTGTATTAATTGTATGTGTTGAATAATATTTTGAAAACTTAATTATATGAGTTAATTGCATTTTTGGTCCCTGTGGTTTGGCCAAATTGCAGATTTGGTCCCCAACTTTTTGAAAGTGCACCAGACGTCCCCATTAATATGTTTTCGTTGCATTTTTGGTCCCTGACCAACATCAAATGACTAAAATACCCCCA
>LBNU01028956.1:19773-33017 GCA_014162995.1 Artemisia annua
CGCATACTCGACTACAACGAGACCTCATGGAGCATGTTTGGCAGAAACGTCTTCAACACCAACAACACCGCGAAGATGAATATTCCGAAGACGATGAATAAGTAGTTGTAATTCGTTTGTTTTAATTTCATATGTTTCGCAATCGTTGTTCTTATTATTTTATATTTCGTATTGTAAGTTTTTAAGTTTTAATGTTATTTGGTTTAATAAATGAATTGTTGGTTTTAGTTTAGGGGGTGAATGTGAAAATAATTGAATAACCTGAGTTATTGCTGAGTTATTGTTGTGGGTGTTGAGTTATTGTGTTGAGTTATTGTGTTAAAGCTGACGTGGCACTGCGTTATTTAATAACCTGTGTTATTGTTGCTAATGCTCTTATAATAGAGATTAGACCTTCTCTCCTATTAAATATTTAAGATTTCTTAATATAGATTTTAAGTAATTACAAATAAAAAAGCACTACTTACAACTATTCAAAGCACAAATACAATCATTTAAATCACATACAATTAATATACTAATTCAATCACCCCTTTACTAAAATATACAATCATTTTACCACATGGTACAATACAATTAAGCTACTAAGCCAAACATATGAATTTGTAGTTTCATCAATGAATATATTTTATTCACTTGTTGCACTTTATAAAATATCGTTAAGCATTTTATATATTGATTAGTTGCCCGTGACGGACATGCGGACACAATACTAAATATTTGATGCCGTTAACATTTATTTTAGGGTACCCGCCGCCGCAACGCGCGGTACCCTACTAGTTATATTATATGAGTAGCGTGTTTTTAGTTTTATGTGTGCTTTACATACTTGTATATTATACTTTTTTACTTGTATTTACTTAAAAAGCTATTTTAGGAAATCTTAAAAATTTAATAGGAGGAAAGTGTCAACATGCATTATAAGTAGTATATATAAATTTAAAACATAAAAACAGTAACAAAGAGTTGGGAGAAAAAACTCTTGTTTTCTACAAAATGTTTCGTAGAAAACAAAGAAAATAGAAATCGCGTTCAAATGAGTGTTTTCCAAAAAAATGTTTTGCAAAACACAAAATCCCTTATTTCCTAACTTAACAAGGAAAATTACAAATCAAATTTTAGTTGTTTTCCTTGTTTCCCTTTGTAACCCACAACTCTCTCTCCCTTCTTCAAAATAGAAAATACAAACGTCAACTAAACGCATTTTCTATATTTTCAACTGTTTTGTGGAGATAAATTTCCCTTCCATACCAAGAGAATTTTTTCTTCAACTAAATATCTTAGGAAAAATATCTAAACCTTATTAATCAATCTAATTAAGCTTTTCTTTTAAGTACTCCGTAGTTTATTTGGAATACTTCAACATGTGACTAATACTACTAATAATTTATATCTTCAAAAAGAGTTGATGATGTAGGAACATTATCTAACCTTACACGAAATGATGATTATTTTGATTAAAAGGTTGTAATGGACTTAATAATTTATAAACGAAATGATAATACTTTATATCTTCAAAAAGATTTGATGATGCAGGAACATTATCCCAAACAAACATTATCTAACCTTACACAACCAGTATCATGTCGAGCATAAAAGCAACTTTTATTAGAGGGACATTTCTACATACTTCCAACAAACATCTTCGAGTTTTCTTTTAAAGTATCGAAATTTACGCCGTGAAAAATAACATATTTATAAATCAAATGTGATTTGTGATTTGAAATTTTAAACTCGCATCACAAAAACACATATGATTTCATATTTTAAAATATTTAATACCCGCAAAAAAAAAAAAAAAAAAAAGGAAAAAAAGTTTGTTGAAAGTGTCCGTCTATTGAAAGATAAAAAAGAAATGTTGCGATGATGTACATTTTGTTGTTTAACAATTTACCGTTTATAAGANTTATGCTAAAAAATAAATTCAGTTTGTTTGATCTTTAATTTTTGTGATATTTATTGAACTCGCCCTCGACCTATGTGTATGTTTGTTTCGGGTCCTTTTCTTCATATCATTAGGGTAACATTGCAACTAAGTTGCAACACTGGTCATGTTTGGCAACAAGCATTTGGAAGTGTTTAGGAGCGACAAGCGGTAAGTATTATAGATGAAAAGCTTGTTTGGCAACACTTCAACAAGCGTTTAAATATTGTGTTACCGCTCCAATCTAAATGCTTTTTGAATAAGCTTTCCAGAATTGCTCCAAGCATTTGGATGCTGAAATTACATATATACCCTCAATTATTTAAGTCATTTATTTTATTTTAATGTGTATATGACCTTTTTGTAATTTTACACTTTTTAATTACTGCTACAGCTACGTTACCAAACACGTTTTTTTTTAAAATAAACAACTACTGCTTACAGCTTACTGCTACTGCGAACTGCTTACTGCTACTGCTACGTGTCGCCAAACATAACCGTGACACAGTAGGACGGCATCATAGAACACTAGATAATCTCAAGATGATACCAATTTGTAGTATTTCTTCGATTAAATTGGATGCAGAGGGAACCAATATGAATGATAAAGGGCAAATTATATATAGAAAAAAAAAAAAGTATTATACTTGCCACTGTTTCATCTTCTGGGTAGCGAACTATTTTTTTTTTCATTTTGAGGGTAATTTTCTTTCAAATTCATCATCTTTAGGGTAATATGTGACATTTTTGCCCTTCGGGAAAAAAAAATTTGTATTAGCTAAGAGGGACAAAAATGTCCAAAAATTTCGCAAAATACCCTAAAGATGATGAATTTGAAAGAAAATTACCCTCAAAATAAAAAAAATTAGTTCGCTACCCAGAAAATGAAACAGTGGCAAGTATAATACTTTTTTTAATAATTTGCCCAATGATAAACGAACTTTTTTTCGGAAATCATATTTGGTTTGGAAGTTCTTCATATCACTTTGACCCTCCTTTTTATCTTGTATAAAGATGACAACAGTACTAATCAAACAACCAAACTCCAAACATATTATGATGATCAAAAGACATTGGGACCAAAAGATAAAAAGAAAAAGGAAGATGCACATGTCTTTGTAATGTTATGATTGTAGTATGGTATAACACATAATTGTCAATCATCATCTCAACCAAACTTTAACTAATCACCACCAAAAATACAGCAAATGTAACAAAATGGGACTTGCTTCTACACCACTAAAACTTATTTGTAAACCACTAAAGTACAATAACACACAACTTTAGTGGTGTACAATTTCCTCCACAATCAATACTCTTTTATCATTTCCACAAAAAAGATCAGCGCAACTGAAATATAAACGTAATGCAGACAGTTTCACATTGTTTGAACGATATGCTGTGGTGCATTAGCATTCCACGACATACAAACAAATAATGCCCATCAAAAAAGAGCAAGTGCTTGCTATTCCAAAGAGTTTATAAGGTCTTTGAAGTTAAACACTAGCCAATCGGCTTTTGTAGAAACGGCCTCCCGAAGTTGGACACCNTTGGATGGTAACGAATTATCGAATCGGCCTAATGAGGAAGCTGTTAATGGTTTGATAGATCCCGGCATTGAGTTGGATGATGTGGAAGGTGACATCATTCTGATTGGACGGTAAAAAAGTTGTCTTCTGTTTGATGTATGTGTTGGAAATAAGGGGGTGTTTTTCTGATTATTGTAAGCACGAACAGGAATTATTCGTGAAGTGATCAACCCTTCCATTAAATTTATCTGGCATCAGGATATACAGTTGTTATTATGAGTTCATGATAATGTAAACTTCAAGATCAAGTTCCATATTAACGCTTATATAAACTAAACATCTAAATGTTGCCTTCAAACAGTTAAGTATTGCATGTGAAAACCCTCTCGATAAACAGTTGTATATAATACTAAGAACGAAATAAAGGCTAGCCCTTTTGTTGAGCTCACCCATAGCACTACCATTCACTGTGTAGAAGACGGCCAAACAAACATAGCAAAACAAGTATCAAGCGCAAACACAAGAATCAAATTAGAACATTTTTGTGTATGGATATTATTCATGAAAGGAAAAGATAGCAGTTTGTTGACAATATTGAATCTGTAAACAAAGTTGCTCGCTTCCAAACAGAACTGCTTAGTATTTAGTCTTCAAGTTCAAAGAAAGCCTAGTGAGCACACTTTATAAGTTGATCGCAAGGGAATTTAATTGATAACGTTTATATTATGCTAACCCACTAGGATTCATAACTATGATAGTCATTTAGCTGTCCCTGGTTTAATCAGCTAATGAGGCTCTAAAGGAGGCACTACTGCCAAAGTCAGCTTATCTACTATGCCAACACACATTGTGCAGAACATCTAGAAGTATTTTTATAGTCAGCCATATCCTCACATAAGATGCAAAGCCATAGTACTAGATATTGTGATAAGATGTAACAGCTGTACAAAGTAGTTAGCAGATTAGATCTATCTGTTACAAGTTCTCTCAGCTAGTTTTGCACAGTCAGTTAGATAGCCTATTGGTCTTGTAAATAAAGAATGTCACTAAACTTATTTTGTAACTGATTTGAATGATAATTCAATGCCAATGTATGTCACAAGCAGAGATCCAGATATGAAATCACCTCGAAACCTATAGAGCAATATGATTAAAATGGTCATACTTGCACTACTGGTCATATAGCTTTAGCGTACTGTATATTTCGGTAGCATGTCGTCAAAAAAGAATGAATAACTTTATGTTGTATCGTACACTGCTTCCATACTACTATTCCCCTTTTACTGATCATTGCCAAAACAGATGTACACACCAACCAAATTGGAAACAACTAGAAACTAGATCTTATAACAATACTAGAACCAAATCGAAAACACAGCTGACAAATGATAGTGAGCTCCTGTGTTGAAAAGCGATTAGCAAGCCTGAAAACGGATTTCAATGTCTATGAATTAAACCCCGGCAGGGGCTGATTGATAAAGGTGACAAAGATTGGGAGATAAACACAGTGGTATGAAGAAGATTTGATTCTTTCTATGATAAGAGAGGGGTTATAACCTGCAATAAGTTTTCCACTTCCTCCTTAATCAATCCCATTCTCGATCCTCATCAACTAAAACCTTTAACCAAGCACCCCCTAAATTTTCTCATAAGAAAACTGATATCTACGTTTAACCTCATTACAAAAACTGCCACTGAGGTAATTGTGTTTGAGTTGCAATAAGAGCACTCGGTGTGTTAACATTTTAGGTGGGTGAAAGCTTAACATTTTCGAGTTAAACCCACGTTAACCACACCGCCCCCTGCGTTAAAGCCACGGTAAACCTCCACGTTAAAGCTTTAACGCTGCGTTAAAGGTGATTTTTTTTTGTGAGTTAAGCTTTAACTCAGTTTTTCTTGTTTAATTATGATAAAAGTGGGGCCCAAAATGTTGAGTTAAGGTTGAGTTATGATAAGGGGTGTTTTTTTTTTAGTTAAGGTGAAAAGGTTAAAGCTGATGTGGCGCTGACGTGGCACTGGGTGAAAGTTTAACCCATGGTGATGACACCTTGTGCTCTAAGAGTAGAAACCCCACGACCATTTTACACTTCAAACACGATACTTATATCTTTCTCATAATATACTCAAACTTTTATTTTCATAGAGCCAAGGAAGTGTCAAATTTCATCAAAAACACAAAATCTAAGTGCATATTCAGTACATCATCAGGTTTCTTATATTAGTTTATACCCAAATTTCAGCATGACAAGTATCATACTTGTGCTTTAAACTAAGAAGTATAATTCAGCACCTCATGAGCTGGATCAAACAAGCCCAAAACACAGAATCTCTGGTTGGGTTTTTTGCACAAAATGATAACGAACTATAAGTCAATTCCTAATTATAATAACACATTACCAAAACGATCAAAATTGGTATTCAACTTTCATATCTTCTGCAATAATGGTAAATTTACATTTTACAAGTTGACACATGTCATCTTGTTATTGGAAGATTCCGCAAAAGTTAGCATCATTGCACAAAAGTTAATAGGTGAAAACCATTTTTTGTTCATTTTGGTATAGTGTTACCAATACCATAACTAGGAATTGCCCTATAGTCCGTTACCCTTTTATGCAGAAAACCAAATCTGGTTTCCAACACCTATCAGATTTGTATCATAACAAAGAAACATCTAAAACAAACCCGAATATCGAACTATACAGAAACTCAGTCAAATATAGTCAGCTTGATACAGCATAATGTTACGGATAACTACTCCCGGTAATAAGTGGGTGTTTGTTTAGTTAATTATATATATAGGCTTATGAGCTTATCTTTTTGGCTTATATTCCATAAGCTCAAAATTTCAGCTTATTTTCAAACTTGTGGGCTTTGTCATGACATACAAATAAACTAATAATGTATGCAAACATCATATCATTAAAACAAAAACCATATATAAAGCATCCAAACAAGCACAAATTAGGGGGAAATGAATAAAAACAAAATTTTAAACAAGACCCAGTAATCAATAACAAATCTTTAAGCATATAAAACCCTTACTTGAGAGATTTGAAGATTGTTCAATAGAGCAATGAGGCTTTGACTTAACGCAAAGTTTGTATTTTTATTTATAAAGATTGAAATGTGAATATGAATAGATGCAATATGTAGTGGGTTCTTGTTATTTACTGTATATATTTTGGTGCTTTGAATCTTTTTTTTTGTCTTTTAAAGTTGTTGTGAACTTTATTTATTTTTTTTGATCTTACCAACCACCGGGTGTCTGGTTGCTACTCCATTATGCGAGTGACGATCAACGATGTATGTCAATATGTCATGTTACAAATGGGCTTAAAAATAAATCGCTATTGAATATTTTTACTCACTCAGTCTCAAGTTAGATGTTATCTTTTTTACTTTATGTTAAGTGAGGTGAACATTTATTATGAATAGATGAAATAACAAACATGATAACCTTTTCAAAGTTTTTTTTTTTTTTTTTTTTTCTTTTTTTCCTCTCTCTTCTCTCTCTCTTCACATCAATACATAATTCCAATAATTACATAGAGATATTTCAAGTTTTTTCTACAATGTTCGACCCGACTGATTTAACCGGTCAAACCATTTTTAGAGGAAAAATGTGTCAATTTGAATAGATCATTTCAACCGGTCGAACCATTACTAAATGCAATGTGATTTTAGTTTAAAACTTGTATTCTCTTTAAATTGTATGTATTTTGTATTGTAATATATGTTTATAAACTTATTGTGTGATTGATATTGAACTTTTCATATTTTATGTATGTTTGGTGTATTACTCTATCCGTCTCAAAATTATTGTTAGGAGACAAAAAACACAAAGTTTAATAAAAGTGGAGTAACTTTAATTTTCAACAACTCAAATAGAATATTCCCCCACTATATTCTCTAGTTTTTACTTAAAAAAAATAAAAAATAAAAAAAAAATAAAAAAAAAATAAACAATTAATTTAAGACATCCCAAAATGAAAATGTGGAACAATAATATTGAGACGGAGGGAGTACATATTTTATAAGTATTTAGTAAATCAAACTATTGTTTTTTTTTTTTCTAACGGAAAACCGGGTTGACCCGGTGGTTGAATCGGTTTGACTAGTGACCCCAATGACTCTATCAGGTCGATTAGTAACCCGGTTTTTATAACGTTGTATGTCACTACATTTACACACAACATTTGGTCGTTACTAATAAAAACATATACGTAAAGATCAATAAACTTATAAAACATGACGTTTATATTACTTAAGTTATTACAAAAATATGCATCTATCTTACTCACCTTAACATTCAATTATTGAATAGCGATTTAACGTGATTTAAGATACCACTTAGCTCTAAATTACACATGCCCGGCATGTAAATAGTCACTAACTCATCGTATCGGTTAAAAACTACATATATACATCGATAGGTTTGGGTTTTTTTCGCCTCGGCGGAATTGGGTATGTTGTTGTATCGATAGGTTTGTGTTGATACAAAAGTTGGGCGTTCGTTGTTTGGGTTCCTGTTCTCGTATCAATTAGATGATAATGCTTGGGGACCTGCGCACTAAGAAAGCAACAAACACCGTTAGGCTTATCGAGGGATTGTCTCCCCCGATTATCCTCCGGCGTGAGAGTAAGTAATCAAATTTAGGGTTGTGAAGATTTTAGGGTTTGTAAGTCGTACCTTGGACGAGAGCTATGATGCCCTATTTATACACACGTAACCGATAAGGTTTCGTGCTCCTTACTCTTCGATATGTCCCGCGTATAACGGGTATTTGATATACACTCCATAATTAGGAGATATCCTTATCAATTCTATAAATAATTATTGGGCTTGGGCCTCGTGGGTCCAAACCGTCTAAATGGTAGTCCATTTATTGTTAAGGCAGCCCACACGTGGTGGGCTTAAACATTAGTATTGTTTACTAATCGGGTTCGTGACCCGAGTGTGGACTATACGTCATCATGTCCCCCCAGTCTAGTGTGCGCAGGGTAAAACCTGCGGATGCTAGACTAAAG
Organism: Artemisia annua; assembly: GCA_014162995.1. Lineage (NCBI taxonomy): Eukaryota > Viridiplantae > Streptophyta > Magnoliopsida > Asterales > Asteraceae > Artemisia > Artemisia annua. The sequence continues at coordinate 28,258 of LBNU01028956.1, forward strand.
CCGTGACAAAGTTATTCCCAACGCGTACGCGGGAAGAATTCGAAACTAAACCGCCAAAACACACGTTGGATGTATCTAGTCCAAAAAAGTGCAATTTAGGTACCTTGGGAAGTGGAGAGGCTATCCACGTGTCCCGTACCATTTCACTTCCCAGCCACACGATTCTAGTTAGTGGAGTACACGTGTCAGTCATCTGTGGTGGGTGAGAAACTATATAACCATCCTCCATTTTTACTGTGATTATCACAGTAAAAGCGAATTATCTCCATTTTAAAAACTTCTAAATCTCCTCTGCAATCAGTTTCTATACACTAGGTAATTAGCGCGTGCGCCCATTCTTAAACACAAAATGGTTCTTCAACTTCATGATTGCACTGTTGACATAACCGAGGATGAACTGACGCAGTTCACCTTAGATTATTTTATCCCTTTGGACCTGCACCCAGAGGTGCCAGGTCCAAATGACACCATTGCGGACTTCCCGTAGGGAAGGTAGGGTTATATACGCGCTTTTTCGAGTGGGCGAACCAGCGCGTACCCATATCCGTACTTTTGAGTGATATACTCAATTATTACGAGCTCCACATCTCCCAGTTGCATTGTATTGGCGCTGGGAAGATTGCCAATTTTGAAGTTAACTGTCGCTTGTTAGCGATTCCCCCTACCCTCCACTTATTTCGCGCGTTCTATCGCACGTCGTGGTTAAATGGGTGGGTTACCTTCTCTAAGCACATAGGCGAGTTACAATGCTATGTGAAGAAGGTAGATAAGCTTAGGGATTGGAGGGAGAAATTCTTTTGGATTGACGCCGCCGTCTTTCCATCCAACTTTCTGTTTCATACCCGCGCCACTCTGCCCAAGGATGAGCGCCCCCTCAAACGTGGTATAACGCAGACCATGCGGCTATCATTAATGAGAACCGCATCCACATCAGACCATATCCGGAAGAGTTCCTGGTGCACATGGGTATCAGTTGCAACTACTTCGAGCCTGAGACAGAGGTTCCCACATTCTTGGATGCGGATGGTGCGGGTGGGTGCTCTTCCTGCCTTCTTTCTGTCGTTAGTAGCGTAAGCTTTTCTTCGTTTTACATATTTTATGTAACTTGTTTCTCTTTGTTTGTGCGCAGAGATGGATCTTTTTGGTGTTGTCAATCTGGAGATGCCGCGCTCCGTGACGGTGGGAGTTCGTCCCCTGAGGGAGGGTGAGACGCCCATATTGCAGGCGACGGAAGGGCGCGTCGTAGACTTGGTTGTTCCAGAGCCTGAGGGCTCCCCTACTGTGGTGGTAGCCACACCGGTGCAGGAGGTGGCTCCTCCTTTGCAGCAGGGACCTGACACTGCGCAGCCTCCTCCCAATTCTGTGAACATAGCGCATATCAACTTGGAGGAGTCTGACGAAGAAATGGAGGAGGGCCTCCAGCTGACACGCAAGAGGGCGTCTGTTGGCAATGGTGAAGGATCTTCCAAGAAGCCGCGGTCTGAGGCTGAGGAAGGTCCATCTTTTACAATGGATGTTGAGAAGTCTGGAGGAGACGCATCCATGACTGAGAATGAGAAGGACGTGTCCTCATCTCCTCCCCGCATGTAAGTATTTTTTAGCAATCCCTTAGGATTTTGTGTATGCTTGACTGTTTTCATACGCTAATACTTCTTCTTAATCCTTTGTGCAGTGAACAGCATGTGGAGGACACTGGCGCACTAGATGGAAGTGCGTCACCCAAGGTGAGTCCCTTTCTGGATGGGGCGCATTCACCAAGGGATATTGGAGAGGAGTCAAGGTCGTTTGACTCTGTGATGGAGGAGCTGGCCTCCCTCACTGCGCGCCAGTCCGAGCTGGTAGTGCAAGCCAGGGCGAGCTATGCTGGTGAAAGTAGCCGCTCCTCCCGGTTTAAGGAAGAGATTACCAGCCTGAAGGCGCAGTTAGCAGCTGTGCAGGCTGAGTTAGCAAGCTCTAAAGCTGAGCAGCTGAGCTCCAAGGCTAAACTGGAGCGCGCAGAGGCGTCTGCGCAAAGACTGGCTGAGGGGAAGCTATCGGTGATGGCTGAGTTGGAGCAGGAGCGTGCTGCTGCAGACCATCAGAGGGTTAACTCTTTATGGGCGCTGAAGTACTTGCAACAGAATAGAAGCAAGCACTTCGCCAACATTGAGGAGTTCCGTAGCCGGGTGGAGCTTGCGCTGAAGATGCAAGAAGAGAAGCTCCGCAAGCTCAGCATCGAATATGATGAGGAGCTATACCCACATATGGTTCAGTCCGTGGCTGAGCGCAGGTAAATGCTTCTTTGCTTCTCTTTATAACTTGTATATATTTAGACTTTCTTTCCTACTAACACTTGTGTTATTTCGTAGGTGGTTGATCGGCCATGGGCTGCGCCTGGCTGCCATGTGTACGTTGGAGCATCCGGAGGTCACCACGGCCTTCGGAAAGGTGGTGGATTGCGCTATTGCGCACGGCCAGACCTTGGCCGCAAACAAGCTTGCTGAGGCCAAGTTGCTGACTGTGCCGCTCGCGGAGGTTCCTGGGTACAAGGCGAGTGCCCCTGCTGAGCTCCTTGCTGCCATGGAGGGGCTAAAGAAGCTCGAGCTTCCCCACATCGCGCGTTTGGAGCGTGATCAGGATCAGCCCATCAATGTGATAATGGCGGGGCTCACTCTTCCAAGGCATCTGCAGGATGATGCGGATCAGCAGCTGGACTTCTACTTGAAGCCTGACGTGGCGCAGTTGAAGGTACCTATTTTTGCTCAGCCGCGTGATATTCTGAATCCCTTCCGTCTTGAGAAGGAGATATCATTGCAAAGGTCTCTAACTGCTCATGCATCCAGGGTCGCCAGGAAGAAAGGCGTAAAAGGGAAGGCCATTCTGTGCGGCATAGGCGCTGCGCATCTGCCTAGATCCGATGGTGTGCCTGTCACCGTGGCCACCGTTTCCTTTGATGATGCTGAGTTGCTGAAGAGGCTCAAGGATGCAAAGGAGATAGCTCTTAGTGGGGGCTCCAGCCAGCTGAGGCGTACATATAGCATTTAGCCATTTTGTACTTAGTTTTTGTTTTGGAACAAATTTTTGTATAAACTTGTCGTGTATATATAAAGTTCCTTTTGTACTTAGTGTTTTTATAATTTCCAAGTACTTATGTTTTTGAACTCGTAGTTCGCACATGACTCATGTATCTTTGCGTGAAGATATCTTTTAAGTGTCTAAGCGTGCTTAGAAAAGAAGAATCATAATTATGTATGAATTTCCTTAAGTAAGGACCATAGTCGTGTATGGAATTTTCTAACTTAGTGAAAAGAAAGAGATCATAGTCATCTATGTATTTTTATAAGTTTACTTGTCGTATTATACTTAAAGGAATCAAGAGTCTTGATTTCCTAAGTTGTTAAACGCGCACAGTGTGCCCTATTGCGCATCCTTCGTGGGGTGCGTAAGGAACTTGCGCCAACGTCTTGAGCGCAAGGTGTTTAACAAGGATACGTGATCCAAAGTTGATGGGTTTGCAACCCTCTTACTCAACGAGTTATTTAGTAGGTTAACTCATCCTTTTTACCAGCGTGGGTATTAATTAGTGCATGCACGCCATGTAGGCTAAAGGTAATGTAACCAACACATTGAAATATAAACAGTATTTAAATGACAATGTAAAGAAATTGTGTCGCGGAGTTAGCTAGAAACCGCGAATGTTTTATTAATACTTGCAAGTTTTGTAAAGGAAAATACTTATCTAGATAAGACTCAAAAAATAAAATTACATGGATCTTTATTGGGGGCACTTTCTAAAGTGCGTGAATGTCCATGTTGGGCCGTGGCCTTTCCTAAAGGTAGCATCTCTTGAGATTGCGGACGTTCCACGTGCGCTGTAGCTCGTGGCCATCCTTACCGCGCAACTTGTACGCTCCTTTTCCCAGTGCTTCAATGACCTCGTAAGGTCCTTCCCACTTTGGTCCTAGCTTACCAGTGTCTTCTGCGCGGCTTGAGTCGTTTTCGCGGTATACGAAATCACCTGGTCTGAATGAAGTGCTGCGTACTTTGGCATCATAGTATCCTTTCATTCTCGACTTGGCTTTCTCTTCGCGTATTGCTGCGCGTTCACGTCGCTCTTCCAATAGATCTAAGTCTATGCGCCGCTCATCATCATTGGTAGCAGTGTTAACTTCCGCAGTACGGATAGTTGGCATTCCAATTTCAGCTGGTATTACAGCTTCTGTCCCATAGACCAAAGAGAAGGGAGTGTCCCCGTTGCTAACCTTGATGGTTGTTCGGTGCGCCCAGAGAACATGTGATAGTTCTTCTACCCATCTTCCTTTGTGTCTGTCCAGGCGTGCTTTGATTCCTTCACCCAGGCTTCTATTCGCGCGTTCAACCAGACCGTTGGTTTGTGGGTGAGTTACCGACGCAAAGTGTTGCGTGATGTTCAGCTGTTCGCACCAATCTTTAAACGGGTTATCACGGAATTGTTTTCCGTTATCTGAGATAATTTCACCAGGTAATCCAAAGCGACATACTATGTTGTCCCATACGAATCGTTTTATTTGGTTACCTGTTACGGTCGCTACTGCCTTTGCTTCGATCCACTTAGTAAAGTAGTCTATTGCCACAATAAGGAATTTCAATCCACCTGCGGCGATAGGGAAAGGTCCAGCGATGTCGATACCCCACTTGTAGAATGGCCATGGCGATGTGATGGGTGTTAGCTCATGCTGTGGTCGGCGCGGAATGGGTCTGTGGACCTGGCAATCACTGCACTTCCGTACCAAATCTCGCGC
>LBNU01028956.1:40227-60460 GCA_014162995.1 Artemisia annua
GCTGATATTCCTGATCTTCCGATGATGCCATTGTATGGCGAGGGAGATCTAATCACCATAAAGTTCGTCCATGCTTTTGTGGAGTGCTCCTTGTTGCCGACCGTAACTAGTAGCCGTAGTTGTCCTATTGGCCATATCTTTTCTCCCGTGAAGCCTGTTAACGATGATGTGGCGGGGATCAATTGGCTTTGTATCTCCGGTCGTAGTCTCTTGAAACAATGTTCGTACATTATTTCCACGGATGCTCCTCCATCAACGTACATGCGGTGGATATTGTGACCCCCCGCATATATTTCAATGGTGAGTGGCTCCGCCACTGCGTTGTCCGCAGTCAACTTTGGGAAGGAGATTTCATCATTAGGAGAGAACCTCTGGCTGACCTTTTGCTTAACTTTGCGTTGCCATGATTGTATAATGTAAATTGTGTCTGCCTTGTCTTTAGATGGTTCTTTTTTATCTCCGGTTCTTTGCTTATCCTTCCCTTCTTTAATGTTCTTGACTAAGTGGTCCATCCTGCCCTCTTTTACTAATTTATCAATTAGTTGGCGTAGCTGGACGCACTCATTCGTTGTGTGGCCTTTCTGTCCATGATAGTCGCAGTATCCATTCCCAGTGCGCTTTCCTTCTGGAGTGCGCATTGGTGGGGGTTTGGGAAAATTTGCTCCCTCTGTTGCGAATATCTCTCTAGGAGTTTTTGTCAACGGGGTATACTTGTCGTTCCCCCGTGCGCCTCCATCATTGCAATAGCTCTTGTTACGATTGCCGCCATGGTCATTGGATTGTCTCCTTGCGGCCTGTAGTTCGAGTATCCTTTCTTGCTATCCGCGACGGCGGCTTCTCCTTGGATGAAAGACCTTGTGCGCTTCATTAGTTCGTCGAAGGTTTGGGGAACTTTATCATTTAATTTTTTGATAAGGTCTTGGTTGTTGATCCCATTCATGAATCCTGAAATTTTTAGTATTTCAGGACACGCCTTGACGTGTATGCATTCGTCTTTGAAGCGCTCCATGAAGGCGCTCGTTGATTCCCCTTGGCGCTGTCTAATTCTGGCAAATTCTACTGGGTCCTTAGCGCACTTCTTTCTTTGTGTGAAGTTCAAGCGGAATGCTTTCCGCAACTCTTCATACCCTTTTATACTTCTTCGTGGAAGTTTGCTAAACCAAGTTCGCGCATTCCCTACCAATGTGGAATTAAACATATGGCACCACACAGGTTGTGGCCAGTTTTCGATGCCAGCAGCGGATTAGAAAATTTTTAGGTGATCATCAGGGTCACCCGTTCCATCATATGTTTTAACATTGGAAGGCATGCGCCTTTTCTTGTTGTCTGAATAATCGTTGATGCGCTTTGAGAACGCATCAACCTTTTGGCGACGCCAAGGAAGGGATATGTCCTCGTCCTCTTCCTTGTGACGTCTTCCTCTGGACTTTCAGTGTCCCGTTTCTTTATCCTCGTTGTCCGAGGAGCTGCTCGAGGAAGAATCGCTTCTTTTACGGCGCTTGCGCCGTTTTTCATCGGAGTCCGAGCTAGAAGGGCTTTCGCTTGGGAAAAATCGTTTCCTAGGTTTGTCGTAAACTATTCTGCTTTCAGATCTAGAAGAGCCTTCGCTTGGTGAGCGCCGTGATCCGAGTCTATCGTGGACTCTGCGACTACCTAGCCTAGAGTGGACGTTAGTGCGTCGCCCATTACCCTCGTATTCCTCCGAGTACTGCGAATTAGATGGTGTACCGAGCCTAGAGTGGACATCGGTGCGCCTCTCGTTATGCTCGCGCTCTAGGTAACGCGGTGGAGATGTTCCATTGAAGTCAAGCCGAGCATGTAAGTTCTGGCTCAGCCTTCTTCTTGCCTCCTCTTGGAGGAGATTGGTCAACGTTTCGTAATTTTTGGATACAAAATTTTTTAACGTTGACTCCTGAGTATCTTCTTCCAGCGCAACGATATTTTCTTCCAGAGCAGTCCCCTTATCTCGGTTAGGCGCGCCTGGCGGCACAGTGTTGTTCACTGTGGGTACCGTTTGATGGGGAGTGTTGAAGAGGTTTCGCTGGAGATCATCAGTGTTTGGGACCACCGTGGTGGTTTGAGTCGTTGCAGCGGGCAACTCCACTGTTGGGATGATTGGGGTTGATTCCAATTCTTGGTGACCAGGCGCACTGGTTGTCCCAGTGGTTTGCCTAAGGGTCAGATCTGGGTAGTTCCTCCTTGGAGGGTCACCACGTGTCTTGTCCATCTGCGGAGTCCGCTGGCTTGCGTTTTTGTGTTTCGTCATCCTAGTTCTTAGTGTAGGGTCCCACGGATGGCGCCACTTGTTGATACAAAAGTTGGGCGTTCCTTGTTTGGGTTCCTGTTCTCGTATCAATTAGATAATAATGTTTGGGGACCTGCGCACTAAGAAAGCAACAAACACCGTTAGGCTTATCGAGGGATTGTTTCCCCCGATTATCCTCCGGCGTGAGAGTAAGTAATCGAATTTAGGGTTGTGAAGAGTTTAGGGTTTGTAAGTCGTACCTTGGACGAGAGCTATGATGCCCTATTTATACACACGTAACTGATAAGGTTTCGTGCTCCTTACTCTTCGATATGTCCCGCGTATAGCGGGTATGTGATATACACTCCACAATTAGGAGATATCCTTATCAATTCTATAAATAATTATTGGGCTTGGGCCTCGTGAGCCCAAACCGTCTAAATGGTAGTCCATTTATTGTTAAGGCGGCCCACACGTGGTGGGCTCGAATGTTAGTATTGTTTACTAATCGGGTTCGTGACCCGAGTGTGGACTATACGTCATCAATATATAAAAACTCTTGGTAGCTTAATGGCAATAATGGGTTTCTCTCCTTCGATAAGTTCTACCTAACCAATATAAAACGAGTTAGCTTCTTGCTAGTCTCTAAATTAAAACGGAGTTTGAAAAAAAGAAAGTTCTTGAAATGCTGCATCTAGGTAATTTTCACACAGTTTCTGCCCAACGACACAGTATCAAACTCGATTATCTAATTTTTAGAGGTTGGCGTGACCACTTCAAGAATGTTTTAACCTAAAAGAATTTAAGCTTAAAACCTTCCATATTTTAATGATGACAGTCACAAATTTTTTGCCACTTGACCATCTGTGAGTGGTTTCATTTGTTAATTAGATGTTACTTTATATTAAGAAAAATACTAATAGAATTAGTTGGAAGTGACATATTGATTGACATGCCGCATAATTTGGACACTTTTAAGTGACATGATTAACAAATTCTTCTTTTTATCAAAAAAACACTAAAATAGAATATGTTGGAAGTGACATTTTGAATGACATGCTGCATGATATAGACAATTTTAGGTTGATATGAGATACTTTGTCACCGAAATGACCTAAACCAATGCTTTGTAAAAGTTTAATGATTCACTTAGGAAATTTTGATAACATATTGACTTTGTTAACACGTTTTAGTGGTACAGTGAATCAAACAGCCTTAAAAATAATATAGTAATTCAAGTGAAAAAAAATGAAAGCGTAGCAACTTTTATGATAATAACCCTAATTTTTATTAACTTAAAAATGTTTAGTTTTCCTATACTATGATTGTAAAAAAGTGTACCCTTTGTAGAATTAAATGATTTTTCTCAACTAAAAGTTCTTTTCAAACAAAGTAAAGACAAATTTTATAGTATCATAGGCTAAGATATATGATGTTTGATATTAACTTAATTGATTTAATATTGGAAAAACTGAATTCAAAAAGTTATATGAAAATTGTTTGTTTATGATTTAAATGAGATAAATGATTGGAAATATAAAGTGATAAAATTTAGAGCGTATGCATTAAATCATTTCTTATTTAAAGATGACTTAATATAGAGTTTAAACAAACAAGTCCTGCCTTAGACGAATGATGCAATAAACATTTAGGTGGTATTTGAATACAACTTAATTGACTTAATACGAAAAAAACTGCATTTTTTAAGTCATATGAAAACTGTTTGTTTGTGACTTAATAGGAAAAGATTACTGAAAATATTAAGCAATAAAACTGAGGGTGTCTGCATTAAGTCATCTCTTAATTAAAAATGACTTAATAAAAAAATTTAACAAACAAGCCCTTAGTATGATTAAATTAATAATTGCGATGAGGAAGCCCTTTTAGTTATGCCCATAAAACACATTTAACAATTATGTCACACATATTGCAATTATTCAGAAAAGTATGTTAGTTGGCGGGGTGCAATTTTGGTTACGGTTATGCTAGTGTAAATTCATGCAATTTGCCCGCCTCAACTACCACCTCTTGAAACATAATTTAGAGCTTAACATATTTTATGTAATTTAGAAATACTCTTTAAATTGTAAATTATTTTGTTTATCTCTTATATAAGAAGAAATTTTCAAAAAGTGAGAAAGAAATAACTTTTCTGTAGAAATTGGATAAATACGAGAGCTTAATTTGAAAATGAAGTATTTTATTGAATTGTTTTTGGTCAAAGTATGCTAAAATTCGATTTTAAAAATGCTAAAAAAATATGTGCCGAGTTTGAAAAAAAAAAGAAAAAAAAAAAGAAAAAAAGAGAGTGGGTAATCAAAAAGTACTTTAGTTGTTAAACTTTAAATAAATTATACTACGTACTAAATATGTATAAAAAGATTTATGTCGAATTGGTAAAGAAAAACTAAAACAAAAAGTAATTAATAAAATTTTAGTTGTTAGATTTTAAATAAATTATATGGACTTAAGTGTAAATTTATTTTTCATGTTTTTCAATAACTTAAATACCTTTAAAGTTTATATGAAATTACAAAAATAAACATAAATATTATTTTTATTTATAAGTATCATTATCATTATATATTAAATTCATTTATATGTACAGGATTATACATATCACGATGAAGACATGAATACTGTGATATATAAATAAATATACGAACAACTCGAGTTATTCCTTTATATGAGATTAAAGTAAAGATATTCGGAAAAATATTTTTACAATATGTATTCAACAAGGATTTCAACCCGCGCGTTGCTGCGGAGTATTCGTATATGGTATTATTGTATGTCCTAAAAGCATAAATTTGCAAAAATTAATATAACATTTGCTATATTAGTTTTCTTAGGTAAAATAAGCATTGCTGTATTTTTTTTTTTTTTATTTTTTTTTTTTTATTATTTTTTTAACAGAAGCATTGTCTGTATTAACTAAAGTGATATCACAACCATAACAAATTTAACTAAAACCTTTTAAAACAACCAAAATAAGCCACATCTCGGACAGTCTGAATAACATAAATACAAAGTACACAAAATTCAAAACTCAGTCACAAAGATCATCATTTAGAACCAAAAAAAAATAATAATAAAAAAAAAAAAAATCATTGAGATAAATGATGATGGGGATAGTTACGATAACGATGAGCCCGCCAACAGTAATCTAATGAAACTATCCCTGTCAAAAAGAAAACACGTTTTAGGTGACATTAAAAGAGTCGAAACTAATGATAACGAACATTTAATACAATGTTAGTTTATACGGTCATATCTGAAGCAACGGAACAAAACAGATTAAATATCTAAATAATTCAAAACCCATAATGAAGAAAGTTATTAGCTACATCTTGAATAATTATAAAGTGCGTGTCTACGGAATAGGTGTAAAGTATTGGGAACGTATACAAAACACAACAACATAACAAAAAAAAAAGAGCAGTATATGAATTGATTTTGGAATACCTGAGTTGTTATAGGATGTCAGCACATACACTCTAACTATTTAAGGATCATATTTCACTTTCATAGTAGAATCTGTATTAGGATCTCCTCCCAAATCAAGAAACATTAATATGTGGATTTGATCATTTTGTATTTAGGGTATTCACCATATCTCGAAGGACAGAATAATACGGAGTATTGCGTTGAGGAGAATGGGAGAAATTGATATGAAGTTCTTGTAAGATGCGTGCAAGCAACAGTTTTTTGTAAAAATAAGGCTAGCCAAAGACCTTTTCTTAATATAAGTTCTCTTTGCGCGCATCGCAGAAAGCCTCCATATCAATTCTCCCCATCCTCCACAAGCCAACATTAGCATGTCCAATTGACATTTCCTAAACAGCCTAAATACAAAAACAGAAAATATTTATGCCTTGGCTCGGACATTATATTAGCTGCAAGACTTAGAAGGCGACAAAATTATCATAGCCCGACAACTACCATCCAATCGATTTATAAAAAGACGATCAATAAAATGCTCCAAATTAAATGAAGCTTCAGAATTCTGCCTGTCAATTATTGATTATGAAAAACAGGTGTTAAGAACAAAATTAACCTCTAAAATTAGGTGGCAGATAGTGATTAATCCACCAACAAACATAGCAGTATCAGTGCACCCACTAAGTTGGATTATATCCTTCAGCAACGTCAGCTGACAAACAATCTGAGAAATCCTAAGCAGAACCTCAAACACAAATAAAGTCACGAACAGACAAACGTGGTAGTATATCATCTCATGTACGCCGAAAAAATCATAGCACTAAAAATGCCTTATATGTGATTAGGCTCAGGTCTGCACAGAACAAAAAAGAGCAGGATCAATCTACCATGGCTGCAACCATAGTAATTTGCCCTGCAAACATGCAAATAATCTCAGCTTTCCTCGATTCTGATCAGACATATTAAAATCAGTCATTATTGCCTCTTATAGTTTCGACTATCGACAAAAAAACAACTTAATTTGTAGCAAAAGAATTCGATAATCACATAGGACGAAAAGTGATTGATCATGTTCAAAAAACATCTGACTGACCACTAAGCAAAGTGCGTCTTTATTAGGTTTTTCATACTCTTTTGAGGTTTTATCCTCGTTATCAACAATTGGATTAGAGTTACAAATTTCGCTTATGCGTCTTGCGTCACTATGGAAACAACTATAACTACTAGCAAACCTTTCGTAAGTCGAGGCTTGTGACTTTGACTATTTAAGATGTGTATGCAAAGAGGGTGTTTGGGATTTTTTTTTCCGCTCTTCTGTTTTTTTAAGAAAAAAAAAAAAAAAAAAAAAAAAAAAAAAAAAAAAAAAAAAAAAAAAAAAAAAAAAAAAAAAAAAAAAAAAAAAAAAAAAAAAAAAAAAAAAAACAGTTTTTTTCATCTAAACACTGGCTGCTTTTCTGCTTTTTTCTAAGCATAAAAACAACTTTTCATAAGCAGGTTAGGAGCCGCTTATTTCTCATTTTTATTCAATATTAAATTTAAATTAGTTTTTACTCTCTTATTTAACCTAAAATTATATCTGAATGAACTTGATTGTTATTGCATTTTTATTAGATCACCAAATACAAACACTAGTTTAAAAAGTACTTATTTTAAGCAAAAGTATAGGCAGAACACAATAAGCAATATTATCACAAACACCTTCTAAGGATATTGTTTTGCAGAGGTGATAAATGAACAAGTTCGGTAGATAATTGACATAAGCTAAAAACAAGTTAGTTTTAGCCAGCTGCTTATTAATGAGCAAAGTCGATCAATCAAAACAGTTGTTTATTTTATTTTTTATTTTTTATTTTTTGATGTTTTAGAGCGACTCTCGACTTGTTTGATACATTTGCCTCATTTGACATCTTTAGCTAAAACAGATTTACGTACGTGTTTGATTTATTAGACATAAAATATAATTTTCGTATGACAGCCTATAGACATCAGTTAGAACTAAAGGTGGTTTAAACGAAATGTTGCTAACTGACCAACAAAAGGTAGATAGTATCCGTTGGAACTTGAATAGAAAAATCAGATCATGAAAAGTTGATGTCGTGATATTATATTCCTAGGTTTTTGCCAAGTTTTTATCCTCTCGAGTTTTCAAGCAAACTGAAACTTTTGTTGATGCCTTATCTAGATCGCTAAAGAGTCCAACAGACCTAGTATCTTGGATATCTGATTCCCTTTTAAGGGTTTAGAGTTGTATTCGATCAAGAAGCGTACTAGTCCCTTGCTAGCTAAGAGCATGTGGTAAGGTAACACACGGTTAAGTCTTAACGCACTGCCACCTAAGCGCCACGTCAGCTTTCCACTTTTAACCTTAACTCTTGACTTTCCACCCCGGTAACATAACTCACCTATAACTCACCTTAACTCACCTCCACCCCAAATATTTTCAACTTCAACACCAATTTTTAACAAAGGAATTAATATTACAAGGCCCAAAAGTGTACAATTTTTTATTTTTTATTATTTTTTTTATTTTTTTTTTATTATTATTATTTTTTTAACCTCGGCTTGCTTAACGCACGTTAAGCCCTTAACGTGGTGCGTTAACGTGGGCTTGCCTTTCTATCGCGGTAAGGTAACTCGGTCCGTTTTTGAGGTGCGTTAACACTTAACGCAGGTGCACAAGGCACCTTACCGAATGGTCTAAGAAATTGTTGTCGTTTTTGTAGGAGTCGCAATTTATGGGCAATTAACAAACTAGATAGAACGGCCGGGCCGTTGAGGTCCCTATTGTTTTACACGTAACATGAAGGAAAGAATGTCGTCTAAACAATTCAATAATCGAATAACACCACGACTTTCCATTATCTAACACGAGGGCATCAAAATTTTAGAGTAGAAGTGAAAATTGGTTTTGAAAGGCATAAAAGACGCGATTACTTCTTGTATTTTCTATTTGCATATCTCGTTTATGAACCTAGCTAGGCAACCTTATAAGTGTTTTATTTTACGCGTAGCCAACCTTAATACAAAAATGTGCTACGAATTATAAAACACCAACACCATCCTCCCATAAGGAAGAGTTTGACCTTGTTTGAGTATGTGTCACGGTGTACTCAAGTCCCGTAGAATAGTTAGCCAAAAAGGTGAGATTAATAAATAAGCACTAAATATTTGGCATCCAGAAAACATATAAATGTTCACCAGGATAATAAAAAGAGAAGCGTAATACACTACTTTTATGGACAAAAAACCTCTATTCTCTCTATCTCTCCTGGTTCGTTTGAAACAAAGTTAATTAGCGTGTTAATTTATCCATCATACCAAAGGATGATTCTTACAAGTAATTCTATTTATATGTTCGCAATTCTTTCCATTCTTCTCTCTTGTCTCTCTAATGCATACATACTTTTTTTTTTGGGTAAAAGGTCACAAGACCCGATAAAATATATTACTCCAAAAAGCATTTAAGTACAACGGATATGGGTAGATCTCATATCTCAGCCCGTTACATAGGCGAGAAGCTTACATAACGAGATACTGCCTATTTTCTAAACAAGAAAACAAAACCACTAACCACATGAGAACAAAAGACTATGACAAAAATAAAAACTACTTCCTACGACCTTGGATATTAAAGCCATACATGGCATTAAGAGCATCCAAATTCCCTGGAAGATCATAAATTTGCTTCGAATAATCATCATAGTCATCAAACTCATCTTCACGCTCATGACCATCACCAAAAAGATTTGCTGATTCGTCGAACGTGTTAAGAACCTCATCATCATCACTATCAGAAACAATAACCTCACCCACTTTTGAAAATGGGTAAACTTTAGGACAATCAATTAGAGTATGACCAAAGATCTTACAGTTATTACAACGAGGTGGTTTCCACTCATATTCAATTCGTATCTTCTCAATAGTCGAACCCGAACCATCAAGTAATGGTATCTCGACAGTGAGGCTATCCCGAAGCACCTCATCCGACTTCACTTCTATCATGCATCTTGAGAAACTACTACGGCCCCACGAGTCCTTGCACATTTGGCTTGTGAAAGCATCTAACCTTTTGGGCGTGCCAATAAGTGTAGCAAGAAGACTGAGGCCATCATCAGAAAACATAGCAAGGGGAACATCATGGAATTTAACCCACACCGGGATGTTAGTCAAATCCTCTTTAAGAAGGTTTGTGTTCAAAGTCCATGGTTTAAGAATAATAGGAACATTTCTGATCAACAAAGGGCCGTTTTCAAGCACATCATCTACACCTTTCTTCGAATTGAACTTAAAGAAGAAGAACCCCTTTGCATTCATCATTACATTTTGCACACCAAACTTAGCCCATGCATTGCGTACATAGTAATCAACAACAGGAAAAGCAAGGCGTTGGCCAAGGAAGTAACCGTATAGAGTATTCTCAAACCTCGTGTTCACCTCTTCCACTACTTTCATTGGAACTGAAAGGTCAACATCATCCTTCTTTCTGCTACATTCCAACCTTCGAAAATTTGACACGTGTTTTTGAGGCTCATTAGACGTAGCACCCGCGTAAGACACCGACTTCACTTCAGTACCACTAATCGTATCAACCTTGGGATGATTAGTACCTGATGTTGCACTCTCATTCGGATTCACATTCGAATTGTGCAAATCAGAAGAGGAATCGTTATTAGGAACAATCTCACGTTGAATTTTATCCATGGCTTCATCAAAATTTTTATGCGCATTAGCTATCAGTTGTTCCACATTAGGCTGTTTAGAGCCATTAGAAGACGAATTAGGTGAACCATGAAGCTGCTCCTCAGCATCCAACACAACCTCCATATTACAATCGTGTGTGTTCGAACCAGTAGCTTGTAAAGCGGAGGAAACAGTTGCTTGATGTTCATCAATACTTACGTTAGGACCAACATGTGGAATAGAAGTATCTCCTTGAAGATTACCAAGTGAAATCGGCTTCACTTGGTCTGTTTGATGCGAAGTTTCAAGTGGTGTTAGAGACACCAAATCATCATTACCAGCCCTATTGCCCTCGTTAACCTTGTTATTAGCATATTCAGAACCAGCCTCCTCCACCACAGTGCCATCATGAATCAAACCAGAAGGATGCGACACATTAACAACTTGATTAGCAGGTTTGACCTCAGTCGAACCTTTAGAAGTTAGGAAACCCTTATTCATCTCTCACAACCACAACCACAATAATCAAAAACAAAACAACAGTCAAAGATCACCAGCAAGCGTGCAACACCAAACAATAAAGAGAAAACCCTAATCGTAAAGATTAGGGTTTTTAACGATTCGCACCAAAGCTCAACCTACATCCATACTGAGATCGATCCAGAGAGTAAAAGTCGACTTAAATAACAGAAACCGACTATAATAATTAAGGAATAAAGGATCGATCAACACACAAAGTCGTATAAGAACCCTAACAAAAACGATAATACTAAATCAACCAAGAACCTGTTAATCTTCACAAGCTTGTTACAGGTTCGTGAAGGAAAATAGGGAGAAATTGATTTAGTTAGGGACGATTAAGAATTGTTAGGGTTGTAAGGGTTCCGCTTTTTTTCACCAGAGAGAGTCGACTTTTTTAATGCATACATACTTTCATACTATATCTATGCATGTATTTATGTACCAGCGTCGTGATATAGATGTCATATGTGCATGAGAAAAAAATAAAATAAAAAAATAAAAAAAAACAAAAAATAACAAACATCTTAAAAAATCAAACTTCACAAAAACGTAATAGAGCATCGTGATTGATAGCGTCCAGGAGTTTTAGTCCAAGCAGCTAAAGCCCATACGACCATAATCAGGCCCATAAGGCTGGCCCAAATAAGCCGCGCCTGGGAAATCACCTTTGCAGGTAGGGCTGTAAACGAACTGAACATTCAGTGAACATTTCATGAACCGTTCGGTAAAAAGTTCGTTTATGTTCGTTCGTTTATTAAATGAACGAACATGAACAATATTTTACGTTCGTTTAGTTAAATGAACGAACATGAACAAAAATCTCGTCCGTTCATTTGTGTTCGTGAACGTCCGATTATGCGTTCGTTAACGTTCGTTTATGTTTATTTATCTATTTATGTTCATATATCATATCTTTTAATTTTATAATTTTAAAAATTGTTTTGTTTAAACAAAACAACACTTATAAAACAATATATTGTGAAGAATTCAATGAAGTTTATATTTGTTTGTCTATTTTTATCTATGTTCGATCGTTTATGTTCGTTTAGCGTTCGTTTAGTGTCTTAATGAACGAACATGAACAACTCATTTTCTTAATAAACGAACATGAACAAGAAAATTCGTCCGTTTAGGCGTCCGTGTCCGTTTATTTGTCCGGTTAAAATTCAATGAACGAACATGAACAAGGCTCCGTTCGTGTTCGTCCGGTTCGTTTACAGCCCTATTCGCAGGCAAGCATCACACAGAACATAAAGCATTCTTGCCTGGAGAATCACCTCCATGGCGAACATGCATGGGATCTTATCACCAAAACCGTTAGACGATAGTGCCACATGTAGCTACCTCATTCGTGAAGAGTTACTGCCGCAAGCATTTCATGGATACGTGCTGATATTACCAAAAAGATTCTTCATAACAACCTGAGCCAATAACGACATAACACTTGTCATTTTTGTCTCCTCTGTAGGATGTCCACCACGTCGACCATCTAGAATTGTTAGATCGCATTCATGAGTGACACAAAACCCTAAATGCATCTCTATAAACACCGGTTCATTTCTATAAGATAACCAAGTTATATTCTTCACATTTACACACACGAAAAACCTAGTTGTATGTGAGTGTTATCCACCCGAAGATAAACCTTGTTTATCTTAGGGTCCTTACCTAACATGGAAAATCAAACATACAATTAGTCTCATCTCACACCAACCACTTTACTCAATCATATATTGTTTTATACAATTAGTCTCATCCCGACAATGATAAACCTTTGAAACAAATATTGTCTAAACCCGATAATTCAGGCAGATTTAATAAATGGGCAATCACACTAGGAGAGCATTAAATAACGCTCAAACCTCGAAATGAAATCCAAGGGCAAGTGTTTAATGAATTCATTGCAGAAGTGGACTATCAAGTACTTGAAGATCCAGCCACACAAGGTAAGTAGAAACAATGCAAGATTAATTTGGAAGAGATATGCTTGTTGGCGACAAAGACATTTTTTATTAATCAGGCATCAATACATAACTCGATCACGTCACAAAGGAATTATTTTGATTCACACTATTTCACTAAATAGGGGTGATTATATGTAAACACTTAATTTGCACAGACTTAATCTATAAATGTATCATATGCTTGTACAAGATACATAAACATAACCGTTACGGTGTGAGCACCAGAAAAATATATCAAAAGAGGGAAAAATACGGGGTTTCTGGATTGGGATAATTTCTTTGAGATATAAGAAAAGGACATTAGAGCTGAAGTGTTTCTAGCCACCGCCATTGGTAACTTCTTTTTACTTCACTTTTATCTTTCTTATAGGCTATTCTTTTGCCTTTATTTATCACTTTATTAACGAATATTGAGACTTTTCCGTATTTCATGAAACTTGTCCTTCATATATTAGTGACTAGTAAACAAATGAGACTTTGCTTTTGAATGACTATTTTTCTCTCGTCTTTAGTGGATAGATAGGGGTTGATTTAGGGAAAATATGGGTTTTATTTGATGGCTCTTTAGTGACCAGTGTAATCGGCCAAAATATCAGGAATTTAGGCTATGGTTCGTATATTGCCTCTTTATCACATATATTCAACTATAAATTAACCTCACTGCGGTTTAGTAAATGATATGCATGCACAAGTTCTAGAGCCAAAGTAGACTACGGGCACACTCATATATAAATGAAATAGGAAGTGCAAAAATAATACACTTCATGAAGGCTAAGAATGTCCTCACAGTTTAGTGGGTTTTCAAATGTGCTTGTCATGTATTGAATTGCCTTTGCTAAAGCATGTTTTAGATCTTATTTTACTTAAAAAACTACTAAATTTGAATACCTAAAATTTTGAAAAATTATGGAACAAGCAGTAGTGTAGAGTTACGCTCGATTTTTACATATTTATCCCCCTCCACACTTAAGCTGGACATTGACCTTAATGTGAAAAGACTGATAAAATAAGAAATATCCACAAACGAGATAAGAAGAACAAAACTTCCCAGGGCTATATTCGGAAGCTGATGTTTAGAGTTCCATCCTTCTTGCTTCTATAATAACTATAGCTACTACCTGCAAAAAACAAATACAAGGAAGTTTATTATTATTATTATTATTATTATTATTATTATTATTATTATTATTATTATTATTATTATTATTATTATTATTATTATTATTATTATTATTATTATTATTATTATTATTATTATTATTATTATTATTATTATTATTATTATTATTAAAATCCAAATCGCCTCCACAATTAAATTAAAGTGTGGTGAAAAGAAAAGAAAAATAAAATCACGAGTTGCCTCCCGAGAAGCACTTGCTTTTGAAAGTCTTTAACTAGACTCGTCTTCTTTCTCTTTATGTTTTTGGAAAGAAGAGAGTGGTTTCTTCCCTACTGTCATTGTAACTATCTTCCTTGTGGTACAATTATGTCGATAGTCATTAACAATGAACGTTT
Organism: Artemisia annua; assembly: GCA_014162995.1. NCBI lineage: Eukaryota > Viridiplantae > Streptophyta > Magnoliopsida > Asterales > Asteraceae > Artemisia > Artemisia annua. The sequence goes on from LBNU01028956.1 coordinate 54,595, forward strand.
TTCCATCACGTCCATATAATTCAACGTATCCGGATGGATAACCATGTTTAACCATATAAGGACCAAGCCATTGTGATCGGAGTTTGGGTTGTTTGAATTTGTATTTCGAATGGAACAATAGCACCTTGTCTCCTTGCTTGAATTCCTTACGAATTCGTAGTTTACGGTCGTGCCAGACTTTGGTTCTTTCTTTGTATAACCGAGAGTTTTCGTATGCCTGCAGACGAAGTTCATCCAACTCGTGGAGTTGAAACATTTTTGTTTTTCTACCGCAGCAATTAGATCGGTATTTGATAACGCTCTAATTATACATATTTATTCCCTCAATTAAATACTATTTATCTACTAAACTATATAAATTATTATGATATTCGTGTGGAATTGGTAGTAATCTGGTTGCAGGAATGATTAAGAGAAGAAAGTAAGAATATGACTTAAAATCAGTTAAAGACAACAATATTCGTTAGAAGAAAGGACTTGGATTGAAAATACATGATTAAAGACCCAAGTACGCCGGTTTTAGGTCCTTGTGCGGCGTACTTGCTTGGCGGGTAAAAGAGTTTGATTCAATACGAAGTACGGCGTACTTTCTATGAAGTACGACGCACTTGACCTGACAGTAGAATAAATTTGTTGATTGCATTCATTGAGAGGTCGATCACTTGCACTCATTAATCAACATTTGGAGGTTGAACTCGTTCTTTTGAGCTATAAAACAGAGCCTAGAGGTCAGGGAAATGGGAGCACTCTTATCGTTATTCCAAGGTTACTATTCAAGAGAAGATATTGGTGAACTCACACCAAGTTCACCATATCGAGGCTGCCAAACGAAGTGTTCGAGTTCCAAAGTGCTGTGACAGAGTCTAGGAAAGAATACGCGTGGAGTTTTCCCTGTGAAAACCATGTGATCAATCCTTTGTAACCATTGGTATAATTCTTGTGTGAAAACCGTGTGATCAATCCTTTGTAACCATTGGTATAATTCTGGTTTAAACAAATTCGTATTATGAAGTTTATGAAATTTATATTGAATGTTACGAGTTTTGTTACTGAAATAATGGAGTAGTCGATTTATGTTTATTTGGGTGATGTAGTTATGTGATTGTTTAACATGTATTCGATTGCTTGCTTTTGATACTATTGATAAGTTTAATTGATGAAATTATATTTGGACCATTGCTAGGTTTGATGTATCTCAGTGATAGAAGTAGGTCGAATATCGCTTTGAATTATTTCAAGTTGTTTGTCTATGGCAACTTGGTTTTTGCCTTGTAGAAATTAGCCAACAAAACCTCTATCGACCCAAACATGATCTTTTTTAATGCCTAATCTCATGTCTAACGAACTTGATTGGGAAATTGACTTATTTGTACTTCTGTTATGAACCTATCTTATTGCATTTGACATATTAAGAATTATAGGTCGAAAGGAGTTGTTAATATGTTGGATAGTTATATATTTGAGTGATCACCAGTCATCTCTTGCTTATATACCTTATTCATGATTGCAAGCTAGTCTCTATATGTGTGTACTTTCATGTCTCTCAGCCTAAATAAACATACCTTAATATAATCATGTTACAAATTCTAATCAACCAAATTTCTAGTCTATCGATAGTGACAATCTTTGGACTATTTGGGACAACCTGGTCTTACCTGTTTGCTAGATTACAATGAGGGTTATACTTTACCCATATGTTAGTCAAAATAAATGGATAAAACTAGCCTTATAAATTTAAGGCTTTATTAACACATCAGTACTACAACTCTTGAGTGCCCAATATGCACGATGTTCAATTTCGGATGGTAGATGGCATGTTTTCCATAGATAAGTCTGTATGGTGTTGTTCCAATGGGTTTTTTGTAAGCTGTTCAAAAATCCCACAGAGTATCGTCTAATTTTCTTGACCATATAGCTGGATTGTGTTTCACGGTTTTTTCTAGAATTCTTTTTACGGCTATGTTCGTGTTTTCTACTTGACCGCTCGGTTGAGGGTGATATGAAGTAGAGACATGATGGTTTACACCATATTTCTTCGTTGCTTTTTTCATGAGATGATTACAAAAGTGTGTCCTCTGTTCGCTAATTAATGCTTTCAGGATACCGAAACGACAAAACAGTTTATTTAGGAAAATGAGGACATCTCTTGCATCATTGGTTTGAAGAGCTTGGGCTTCTGCCCATTTTGAGATATAATCGACTGTAACTAGCATGTATTCAAACTTGTGGGATTTCGGGAAAGTTCCTATGAAATCTATTCCCCAAATGTCGAATATGTCACATACTTGAATGTTGTTTAAGGGAATTTCATACCTTTTGGATATATTTTCAGTTTTCTGACAAGCTTCGCACATGCGAACTAAAGTATGAGCTTCTTTGTATATTGTTGGCCAATAGAAACCAAATTCTAACACTTTTCGGGTAGTCGTTGACGGTCAATAGCGTCCACTAGTAGGTCCATGATGACATTTGTCTAGAATGGTTCAAGTTTCGGGTTATGCCACACATCTTCTTATAATCCCGTCGGGACACAATTTTAAAAAGATGGGGTTCTTCCCAAAAGAAATTTTTTGAGGTCCAAGAAGAATTTGTTCTTTTGTTGATATGTCATCCCTTTTCTTATTATTTTTCCAGCCAAATAATTTGCGAAGTCAGCATGGTTCATTTTCTAAATTTATTTCCATTAGAATTTCATATGGAAAATTATCATTTATTTCAATTTCACTGGAAGTAAAGATGTGCCTTCCAGAAATGCATATTCTAGATGTTTAGGAAGAGGTTTTAGTTCAAGATCGGTAGGAGGTTCTTCAAGAGATATCTTGATTTTATGATCAGTATTGAATGTGATTTTTTTCAAATACTATTTCTTCTTCTTCGTCTGATTCAACTTCTCCTTCGATATTCATAGCTATGAATTCGTCAAACTCTGCATAAAGTTCTTTCTCAAGGATAGTTCCTTTGATTGAATGGAGAATTTCAATTCCTTCATTGAGCAGAGCATCGAAGTCTTCTTCAAGAAGTTCAGCTATTACATCAATGTTGAAACAAGTATCATCATTGGAATATGAATGTTTCATTGCTGAGTCAATCGAAAAAGTCATTCGATCTTCATGAATTTCGAGATTGAGTTTCTTTTGTTTAACACGGATTATTGCATCAATGGTGTGGAAGAATGGTCTTCCTAAAATGAGAGGAACTTTGTTGTCTTCCTCCATTTCAAGGATAACAAAGTCTATTGGAAATGTAAACTTATCGACTTCAACTAGCATATTTTTGGCTATCCCAACAGGATATTAAAAAGATTGGTCTACTAATCGAACACTCATCTTGGTAGGTTTAAGAGTTTCGAGTGAAAGTTTAGCATACAGAGAGTATGGCGTGAGATTTATACTTGCGCCAAGATTGGCCAAAGCGTTACAAGGTCTTGCCAAAAGTACACGGAATGAGGAAATTTCCTTGGTCTCCTAGTTTAGGTGGAACTTTGTTTTGAATGGTCGTCGAAGATTCGTCACTAAGGAAAGCAACGAAAATTTGTTCTAGTTTTTGTTTATTACTGACGAGTTCTTTTAGAAATTTACCATAATTTGGCATTCCTGTAATGACATCAACAAGTGGAACATTGATTCGAACGATACAAATCATGTCTAAGAATTTTCCACATTGAGCTTCCAATTTTTCTTTTCTAAGACGTTGTGGATAAGGAATCTTTGGTTTTTATGGTTTAAGAACAGGTGTTTCGGTTGTTGCTTTTGTTTTAGGTTTCTTTTGAGGTGTTGGGTCACCTTCATCATTACTGTCTCATTCGATAGTTGGTTGTGTTTGGTTAGGGTTAGGTGGTGGTTCATATGAGGTTCCATTTATAGTTATTATAGCATTCACATGCTCGTTACGAGCTTGAGGTGGTTGATAAGGCCTGCTTCCAGATGGGGCTACCTCTAGGGTTTGGTTAAGTATTAGGAAGAGATCCAGAAGGTCGACCAGAATGCTTCTCAGCTAATCTATCAAAAGTTTCTTCTAGATTTTGGATAGAAGCTTGATGGTTTTTGGTTGTGGATTCTATTTTATGTTTAAGATCCATGAACATTTCTTTTACGAATGCGCTTGTAGATTGTTGCGATTTTATGAATTCGCTGAGTTGTCTTTGAAGATTTGGTTTTTCATCAGAATGGTGATCTGGATTTATCTCGGTTATATTCTGATCGTTCGCCAGTACGCCATTTATCTCGATCTTGATCGCGATTATGATAGTCATCGTAAAAACGAGTGCGTCAAAACAATTGCATAAATTTTTCTTCTTCTTCACGAGTCATGAGTGTATCACCATCATTGGAATTTGCGGTTGAATTATTTCCACCACAGTTGTTGCATCCATCATGCTTTTCTTTAATTTCCTTATGCTGAGCCTCCATTTTTAGGGTCATGGCATCCATGCGAGCCATAATTTTGTCAGTATTAGAATTACTGCTACCTTCATCGTCGAAAGCAATAGTTTTGCTAAGAGAGGTTTTTGGTTTCTGATTTTTAGCCCAATCATGTTTGAGAACTTTGTCTTCGAGAAGTTGGTTGACTTGATTTGGAGTTTTGTATAGGAATATTCTTCCGGCTGCATCATTTAGGGCTTCTTGTGTACTCTCGTCAGGTCCATGGTAAAAGATTTTGATTATATTTTGTTTACTTAAACCATGTCCATGAAAATTTCTGAGTAATTCTTTCATTCGAAGCAATGCTTCAGTTAGAGTTTCTTGATCATGCTGAGAAAAAGCACGGATTTCTCCGAGAAGTTGGTCGAACAATATTTGAGGGAAAAATCGGCTTACGAAAGTGGTACAAAGTTCATACCATGTTGCTATGGTTCCTTTGTCGAGTTCGTCTAAAGGTTTTTGCCTCACCGGTTAGGGATAATGGAAACATTATGAGCCGAACGGCTTCATTTTTGGTTTCTCCGTATTTGAACATTTCACAAATTCCAAGGAATTCATGGATTTGTTTATGAGGATCATTTTTGGTTCTCCTGTCAAATTGATCACCTTTGACAAGGATCAAATGATTGCCTTTGATAGCAAATTCATTAGCGGTGTCGGGTAAAGTGATTACTGGACCAAGAGTAAGAGCAACGGTTCGGTCAACTGCCCACATGGTTTAATTATCGGCGTTATCCATAGGATCGTAGAGTTTGATGAACTTAATGAAAAATCGATAACGAGAGATATCGTCGATAGCTGGGATGATTTCTTTTGGTACTCCAGGTCTTAACTCTCTTTGTGAAAATGGTACTTTTTTGTCTTATCTATGTCTTATGTTGACTGTTCGTTCTGGTTCAGATAAAGGGCTAGCAATTTCTGCGTTGGAAGATCGTGTGAACATCCAATATTGGACTTCTAAAGGTAGTTGTTATCGGATAAAACCAAAATTCAAGTCGGATGAGTTGAACTTTTGGTTCTGTGTAAATACGGCGTACTTCTAGGCAATTTTGATTCGAGGTGAATTTGTTTGAATTGTTTTGTTGGAGCTTTTTTTCTGGATTAAGTTTAAAAACTGGGTTGGTGATTTTTATAAGTTTTTGAATATGATCATAACACTTTAGGAAAAATGTTATGTTTCCCAGAAATGCAGTGTACTTTATGTAAAGTATGCTGGGATGAAGTTGAAAAAGACGCGATATTGATGAGACGAAAAGTGTTATGCTTTTAGGGGGTCATTTAAGCCCTAATTCATATAAATGTGATCAAATATTGCCCTAAATCGTTCCTTTTGTCATTTTAGGTACTTTTGAGAGGAATTCTGGAAAACATGCACATTTGGACGTTTTTGTAGCATAAAAGTGAAGAAAACGACAAAGTCTTAAAGAAGCAGGATTTTACAACCT
>LBNU01028957.1:0-16967 GCA_014162995.1 Artemisia annua
TGAGAACAGAGTACTTTTGAAACTTAAACCATCATTTTCCTCTCATTTCCAAAGTTGTTAAATACTCAAAATGTCAGTTTTAACAGAACCTAGGATCATCCTCATCATCAAAAGAAGAAGAATCCTCTCTAATAGATGATTCACTACAAGGACCCTTTTGATCATTAACCTTTGCAACAATATATGTTTCCCCTTGTGCGTTTTGACATTGGCAGTAGCCAGAAGTTTTTAATGTAGGATTGGATATATTAGTTGGTTCACAGTTAACATACCTAATGAATTAGCATTAGAATTGTACCATCTCTGGAGACTCATCAGGCACCAAGAGCGACAAACGAAGCGCACATTTTGACGTCTCTGACCCAACGTTCGTGTTATCTCATGAAATTAGGGTTTGTGGATTTGGGGGATTTAGATTTGGAGGGATAATGAATGGTTCGATGTACGGTTATACTTCAATAAGGGACGTATATAAAACTAATGTGAGAATCAATTAGTTTAAATTCTTCTGATTTGAATTACATAACCCCCTTCCACTTTTAACCTAGCAGCAGAACCCGATAGCAGCAATACCCGCAGCAGAGTTGTATAACTACAGTTGTGTTTTGGCTACCGCATATGACTTACTTTAATACTCTTTTTTTTCCCCCCCCCCCCCGTGGAGTCCTTTTTTATAACGCGACAAAATTGGGATAACTATTTAATTGCGTGGTGTAATTACCGATAAATTAAATAATAAATGGAAGGGTTGATATTCTTTGACGTGTTTGACAAGAAGTATTAATAGTACAGTCAACTATGTTCAGCCCCAAAACACTCAACTGCTTAGTTGTATATACAACTCTGTGCGGGTACTGCTGCTACTCAGGGTTCTGCTGCTAGGTTTAAAAGTGGAAGGGCGGTTATGTAACTTCCCAAATCAGTTTAAAAACCTAATTGATTCTCACAATTAGTTTTTATACGCTCCTAATTGAAGTATAACCGTACATAACCATTCCATTATCATCAAAATCTAAATCCCCCAAATCCACAAACCCTAATTTCATGGAGATTAACACACGAACTTGGGCCAGAGACCTCAACAATGTCGCGCTTCTTGATGCCTCCTTGGTGCCTGATGAGTTCACAGAGATGGTACAATTTCTTAATGCTACTTCCATTAGGTATGCATTAACTGTGAACCCAACTATATATCAATCCTACATTAAACAGTTCTGGCATACTGCCAATGTCAAAACTCACAAAGGGGAAACATATATTGTTGCCAAGGTTGATGATCAAAAGGTCCTTGTGAGTGAATCATCTATTAGAGAGATTCTTCTCTTTGATGATGAGGATGCTCCTAAGGTTCTTGTTAAAACTGACATTTTTGAAGTTTAAAAACTTTGGGATATGAGAGGAAAAATGATGGTTTAAAGTTTCAAAAAGGTCTTCTCTGTTCTCATTATAAATTTTTGGTCCATAATCTTTTACATTGTTTGAGTTCAAAAACATCTGGGTGGAATGAGTTCAGTGCACCCGTAGCTTTTGCTATGGTGTGTCTGTGCAATGGAGACCCATTTAATTTTTCAAACTTGATTTTAGAGGGTATGGCAAAGTCAATTAGGGAAAAAGGAACTTATCTGCTCTATCCTAGATTTGTTCAATTGTTTGTAGAAAACCAAATTTCTAAAGTAAGAACACATAGGGCTATGAAGCAATACCTTTGGTACCTAAAATGTTTACCTTCATGGTCAAAAATGGAAAAGGTTTTTCTAGCAAAGTTACACCACTTTTACCTTATATGGTGCAACTTGTGCAAAACAATCAGGGTGAAGGATCAGAAAACCCCACTGATTCCCAACACACACCCACTTTTGAAGGTTCCAATGAGGTTTCATCTCCACATACTGAAAAGACCCAAACACATAGGATAACCTCAAAGGACACTGAGCATTCTCAGGCCAGTGTCAGGAAGGAAGTACCAGATGAGACTGTCTTAGGTGATGGAGAAGACAGATTGGTAAGGGCTACCACTACTGCTACTAGCTTAGAAGCAGAGCAGGACAGTGATAACATAAGTAAGACCCAAACCAAGGCAACATCTAGTGAGGAAGATTCTTCTGAATCTGAATCTACTGATGGTAACCCTAGCCAAATGGAAAATACAGGGGGTTCAGATGATCAAACTAGGTTTGATACTGAGCTTAAGTCCAAAGATTCACCTCTCAGGGAAGGTAACACATCCCGAAGTGATGAGGACAGATCTGCAACTAAGGAATTGATGGATGACTTTGTACAAAATGACAATGTCAATGATTCACCTCTCGGACCAGGTAATACAGGTCGAAGTGATGAGACTAGTATGCAAACTATAAAGGAATTGACGGCAAAATGTACCACTTTGGAGACCAAATGCACATCTTTGGAGGAGAAGGTACTTGATCTACAGAAACTTTCATCTGCACAAGCTAAGGAGATCACTAAAATGCAGCAACAGATGAAGGTGCTGCTCAGTTTAAAGAAATCAAGATCTTCAACCTTCAAAAGATTTAAGAAAGTGGGACCTTCCAAGAAAGGTAGATCCTCTACTCTACCCACTGCTATGGAGGTGGATGCTTCCAAACAGGGGAGGAATAATTTGGAGACTTCAGGGGAGGATAAAATTTTGGAAGAACATGCTGATGATGGTTTGGATACTGGTGTGGGAACAGGGGATGATATGGAGATAGACAGTGGTGATGGTGAAAATGTTGCAAAGTATGTGGTTGCTGACAGAGAAGGGCATGAGGTTGTATTGGAGAAAATTGTGGAAACTTCAGAATCAGTAGTAGATAAACTCAAAAGTTTAGAACCTGAACAACTTGTGAAGGCTACAGAGTTGATGAGTGGGGCTATAAAAGCTTTAGGAGACACTTTGAAAGACTCTGTTGCTGAATCTGCTGCTGGTAACTCTGCTGCTCCAGAATCTGCTGCTCCAAATGTTGTTGAACATTCTGTGGTTAAGGAAACAGATCAGGGTTCTGCTGCTGATAACTCTGCTGCTCATGAAACTGCTGCTACAGAAACTGTTGCTGATCCTGCTGCTAGTGCAAAAGGTGACTCTGCAGATGCACAGGGATCTACTATTGGTTCTAGTGACAAAGCTGCTGCTGAGGCAATGGTGATGCTCAGTGAGAAGGAATTAGCAGAACAATCATCTCAACAACAACAACCACCATCTCAATCACAACAACAACCATCTAAACCAATCCAATCACCACAACCAACATCACTCTCACAACCAATCCATGTGTCTAAATTGCCAACTAAAGGAGTGTCTATCAGAGAACCTTCTATTCCTGTCAAGAAAGCTAAGTCTATTGCTTCAAGTACTGATAAAGGAAAAGGCAAGATGGTGGAGCAACCTGAGGCTGATTCAAGTGATGATGAAGTAGATTATTCTCAGATACCACCTGAATATTGGCCTAAGGATAAGCTTGATGAACTTGATAGAACTGAAGCTATAAGACTTCAAAATGAAGAATACTTGCTGGAACAACAGCTTCAGGAAAAAGAAAGACTTCAAGCTAAAAAGAAAGAAAAGGATTTGAAAGCCTATGAAGAATGGGAGGATGAATTGATTAAGGTAGATGCTGATATTGAACTTTCCAAGCTGGTAAAGATTGAGGAACAAGAAGTTCCTGAGTTTGATGTTAAAGCCTGGTTAAAGGTGTTCACAGTAAAGAAGAAAAAGGAAGCTGCTGCTGCAAGAAAGAAGAAAAAGGTTTTCAAAGGGCCAACACCTCTACAGCAAAGGAGAAATCAAGAAAAGTATTTGCATCATGTTAGAGGTTGGAGAATTATTGATCTCAAGAGATATACAGATTCAGAAATCTTTGATATGTATCAACATGCTAGAACTATGTGTGATAGATTCATTGCTATGGGTTCTAAAGAAGATGAGGCTGTAATTGAAAAAATGAACAGGAAGATAAGGGGTGAAAAGAAGTCAATTGAGCCTGAGAAGATCAAAGATGCTGAAAATGTTGAAGTGCCTAAAGTTGCAGAGCAGGTAAAGGAAAGCATAGCAGAAACCAAACCTACTTCTACCTATGAAAGCAAGAAGAGAGGAACAATAAAGAAAACTTTTGCTAGGAAGAAGAGGAAGGTTAGTTCAGATGAAAAGGAAGCTACAACACAAGCTGAGCAAGAAAGGTTGATGTCTTTCACCACTTTGGCTACAAGAGAAGAACCAGAAATCTCCAATACAGTTCCTTTGGCAGCTAAACATCCAATCATTTCTTATACATTCAGAGTCAGAGATGGAAGTGAAGGGTATTGGGAGTTTAAGAGAACAAATGATATGTATTATGGGTTTATCAGATTCTCTCAAATGCTCAACAACATGGATAGGGATGATGTGTGTGATGTTTGGAGATTGTACAAAGAAAGATTTGGGGATAAACAGCCAGAAAATGATCATGAGAATATTATCTATCATAATCTAAAGATAATGTTTGAACCTCATGTTACTGATAGAGAATGGTTTGAAATGAGAAACAAAAGGGTGAACAGATGGTATTTATATCAATCTTGTGGAGTTCATGAAGTATCAGCTGGAGGTGTTACTGTGTTTCTTCTGGTAGAAAAAGATTATCCTGGTTTGAATGCTAATAGAGAAATAATCACAGAGATGGTAAAACCTGGATTCTTAATGCTTCAGAAACATTTCAAGTCTGATGATATGGCTTGTAAATTGGTGCAGAAGTATGAGCAGATTCTAAATTCTAAGAAGTAAGTGTTTGGAAGCATCCTCTTTGTGTTTATTCGTGCTTAAGAGAAACTTGATGATTTAGGAGGTAAATATCAAGTTTAGGGGAGGATTGTTGGGTTTTAGGATTCTACTTCTGAGAAACTATCAAAATGTCAATCTGCTGCTGTATACTGAATCTGCTGCTGGATGCTGAATCTGCTGCTAGTGTGAAAGTGCTGCTAGAAGGATTGCAAGACTCTGCTGCTCAGAGTTTATTATAGAAACGAGTCTTGTAATTATAGTAAAGATTGTATAAATATTCTATAGGTTTAGAATATCTTTTGTTTGTGTAAGAAGTCATTGTAAACCGTGTAGGGTTCCTTGTCTATAAAAGGAGATCCCTAGGGTTAGAATATGTACGTGTCTGTGAAAAAGTCGAATCACTTCAAGGTGTAAACCCTAGCATTGTTAAGAGTGCTCGTATTTAATATATTGAAGTGTTTAAGTGTGAAACTATTGTTCTTGTGTTCATCTTAAGTTAAACAGTATATTCCGCGTATTGTTTAAGTTGGTTATTATTAAGTCAGCTTCTATATAAGATCTACTGCTCAATTGGGATCAACAAGTGGTATCAGAGCTTGTGATCTAGAAGCTGTGATCAAGAAGAACTCAAGTACTCTCAAAATCTGTTCTTAACCTCAACTGAAGTCATGGGTGATGACACACATATGGTTACTGCCTCCAAGGTGCCAATGCTCAAGCAAGGAGAATATGAGCTTTGGAAGATGCGCATCAGGCAATATATGCGCATGATTGACTACAAGATGTGGAATGTTGTTCTGGAAGGTGAAAAATTCCTAGTGGTTGTTGATGGGAAGGAGGTACCTATTAAAGGCAAGGAAGATGAAGATCAAAGGAAGCTGAAAATCAAGACTCACAGTATTCTCATGATGGGAATACCTAATGAGTATCAGTTGGATTTTGAAGGCTGTGAAACTGCTAAGACTCTTATGGATGCTGTTGTGACAAGATTTGGTGGCAATGCTGCTACCAAAAAGTCAAGGAAGAATGTCTTAAAGCATCAGTTTGAAAATTTCACTGCTTTAAGTGGAGAAAATCTTGATGGTACCTATAACAGGCTTCAAAAGCTTATAAGTCAATTGAAGCTTGTGGGGTACACAGTTCCTGAAGAAGACATCAATCTCAAGTTTCTCAGAAGCCTTGCACCAGAATGGAGCATTCATACTGTTGTGTGGAGAAACAAAGCTGATTTTGAAACAATGAGTTTGGATAATCTCTACAACAATTTGAAAGTATATGAATCTGAGATGAACATCTCACCTAGTTCATCTACTTCATCCTCTGCTGCTCAAAATATAGCTTTTGTGTCTTCTAAAACTTCTAACTCTTCAGACACTCACTCTGCTGCTTATGGTGTATCTGCTGCTAGCACTAGCAACTCTGCTGCCAGTTCAAACAACAGTGACACTATGAGTGATGCTGCTATTTGTGCTTTCTTGGCTGATCTTACTACAGGTACTCAAGTTCTAAATCAGGATGCTGATCATATTGATCCTGATGCTCTTGAAGAGATTGATTTGAAGTGGCAAATGGCTATGTTAACCTTGAGAGCAAGAAAGTTCTTGAAAAGAACTGGCAAACAGCTTAAGTATAAGCCTCAGGGTAACATGGGATTTGACAAGTCAATGATGGAGTGCTACAACTGCAATAGAAAGGGGCATTTTGCCAGGGAATGCAGAGCTCCAAAGAAGAATGTAGAGACTCCCAAGAAGACTGAAGATGAGTCAAAGCCTTCTACTGCTTTGGTGTCTTGTGATGGGTTAGGTGACTATGACTGGAGTGACATGGCTGGAGAAGAACCACATCAAGGTTTCATTGCTGAAGTGAAGACTCAAGGGCATAACTTTGCTCTTATGGCCTATGCTTCTTCATCATCTGGTTCTGACTCTGAGGTATCCAATGAGTCAAATGATTCTACTTGTTCTTTTCAATCTTGTGTTGACACTATAGAAGAACTTAAAGCTAGGAATGAAAGTCTTAGGAAAGAAGTTGAGTCCCTAAAACTTGATAACTTAGGTTATAAAGTAGGAATTCAAAATGTAGAAAGAAGACTTGAATATCTTAAAGAGTGTGAGTTTGAATATGTTGATAAAATTAATATACAGGATGGTGAGCTTTTTGTTAAAAAGAATGAGATTGAAATGCTTAAGAGAAAGTTAACAGAAGCAGAACAGGCTAGAGATGAAGCTCTTGCAGATAAAGATAATCATATTGTCAGAGTTGAAAAACAAAAATTTGCTTCAACAGCCATAGATCATACTATTCAGTGTCAATTAATGAGAAAAGGTAGTGGCATAGGATATAATGAAGTAGCTCCTCCAATGAAAAGTGCTTTTGCACCACCAGATAAGGAGTTATCAATTTTAAGTGGGTTAGATGTCAACAACCCTGTAGGTGAAACTAGTAATATTAATATTAAAACACCTAAGGTTGCTGAGAAAAAGTTTTCTGATGAACCAATTATTGAAGATTGGGTGTCAGATAGTGAGGATGAACAGACTGAGCCAACACACAGTGTTAAACAGGAAGAAATTCCTAAGGTTGATGAGTCTAGAGTTAAACAGGTTAAGTTTCTGAAACCTGTGCTAGGTCATAATATGTCTAAGAAAGTTGTTGAGTATAATGAAGTACCTAGACATCATATGAAAAGGATTAATAACAAGCCTAGGGGTAATCAAAGAAATTTCAATAACCTAGTTTCTCATAAATTAGGTAATGATTTTCAATTGAAAAAGAAGGCATGTTATAAATGTGGTAGTTTTGAGCATCTCATTGCAAATTGTAAGGACTACCAAAAACCTGTTTGGAACCAACATACAAGAGTGAATCATCAAAATTTTTCAAAAAGGACTCACTCTCCTTCCAAAAGACAAATGGTTCCAAGAGCAGTTTTATTGAGATCTGGTGTTACTAGATCCATTGTAACTTCTCAAACAAACAGGCCTTTTCATAATAAAACAACTGATCCTACTGCTAATGCAAAAGTAGACTCTGCTGCTAAGGCAAAAGACTCTGCTGCTATTTCAAAAGTCATAACAGATACAGTTGTTGGAAATCATTTTTATGCTGTAAAGGCCTCAGCTTGTTGGACTTGGAAACCAAAATCAAATGCTTTATCTAAAGTTTCCAATACCAGCAGTGCATCAATGGACCTAACTAAGTACAACTATTTTGATGCACAGGGCAGATCCAAGTCAGTGATGGCTTGGGTCAAAAAGAGAAACTGATTTCTCTATTTTTTATGTGCAGGGCAATCTTCAAGATGATCTAAAAGATAAAGGAATTGTTGATAGTGGTTGCTCTGGACATATGACAGGAGACATATCCCAACTTGAGGATTTTGAGCCAATGGAGAATGGTGGATATGTTGCCTTTGGTAATGATGTCAAAGGAGGAAAGATTATAGGTACTGGTACAATCAAAACAGGAAGTTTGGATTTTGAAAAAGTGTTCCTTGTGGATGGGCTTAAGTTCAACCTCTTTAGTGTCTCACAGATGTGTGACAAAAGGAATTTTGTTCTTTTTACTGACACTGAATGTCTTATCCTTTCTCCTGACTTTAAGTTGCCAGATGACAAATTTGTGCTACTAAGAGTCCCTAGATCTGATAACATATACAGTGATCATATAAAGAACATAGTTCCCAAAAGAGCTTTAACTTGTCTACTTGCAAAGGCCACTATTGATGAATCCAAACTATGGCACAGGAGACTTGGACATTTGAATTTCAAAACTATAAACAAATTGGTCAAGGGAAATCTTGTAAGAGGATTACCTTCTAAAGTTTTTGAAAATCATGAAACCTGTGTTGCCTGTCAAAAGGGTAAACAACACAGAGTATCTTTTAAGTCCAAAGTTGTTAATACCATTTCAAAGCCTTTACATTTGCTTCATATGGATTTATTTGGACCAGTTTATGTGAATAGTCTGAATAGGAAGCAATATTGCCTTGTTGTCACAGATGATTTTAGCAGGTTTACATGGGTATTCTTTCTAGCTTCTAAGGATGAAACCACTGAGATTCTTAAAGAATTCATCACTAGAATAGAAAACCTAGTTAATCATAAAGTTAAGATAATCAGATGTGATAATGGAACTGAATTTAAGAATTATGCAATGAATCAGTTCTGTGTGGGTAAGGGTATTTTAAGACAATACAGTGTTGCTAGAACTCCTCAACAAAATGGTGTTGCAGAGAGGAGAAATAGGACATTGATTGAGGCTGCTAGGACTATGTTGTCAGATTCTAAGTTACCTATACCTTTTTGGGCTGAAGCAGTGAACACTGCCTGCTTTGTTCAAAATAGGAGTAAGGTAGTTAAGCCTCACAATAAGACCCCTTATGAACTATTCCATGGTAAAAAGCCAATGATAGCTTTCTTTAGACCATTTGGGTGTCCTATTACCATCTTAAATACCAAAGACCAGTTAGGCAAGTTTGATGAGAAGGCTGATGAAGGTTACTTTGTTGGGTACTCTATAAATAGTAAAGCTTTCAGGGTGTTCAACAAGAGAACTAGATTTGTAGAGGAGAATTTGCATATTAAGTTTGATGAGAATAAACCTAATACTGCAAAGACAGAACCTGAGTGGTTGTTTAATATTGATATGCTGACCAAAACCATGAATTATGAGCCAGTGATTGCAGGTGTAGATACTAACCATGATGCAGGTACAAAAGAAAATGTTTCTGCAGCTAAAGATGCAAAGAAGTCCACACCTCAAGAGGAGTTTGTTCTGGTTAATAAATGGAAGATTGGTTCTACTTCTACTCACACTCAGGAGACTCCCAGCTCACAAGATGATCCTTCTCCCAAAGGAGATGGAGGGGGTTATATGCAATCATCTAGTGAAGCTCATGTGATTGATAAAAGTGTCAACAAGGAAACTGCTCCCAGCAGCAGTTTATCTGATTCTGCTGCTAAAGCTGCAGACAACTCTGCTGCTAAAGCTGCAGACAACTCTGTTGCTATAACTGCAGGCAACTCTGCTGCTGAGCAAAGTGCTTCTCCAGAGATACTTAAGTTTCCTTCAATGGGCACACAAGGCATATCCTTGGTTGATGAACACACTAAAGATGATCCAGAGATGCCTGGATTGACAGAAATCTATGAAGATACAGATGATGAAGCTCTTGAAGGTGAAATTTTTGGTGCTCAGACTGACTTCAACAACTTGGAACTCAATATTCCTGTCAGTCCTACAAAGACAACAAGAGTTCACATAAATCATCCAAAGGAGAATATATTGGGTGATCCATCATCTAGTGTTCAAACAAGGAGGGTGACTAAGGAAATGCTACACAAAGGTTTCTTTGCTAGATCTCTACATCAAAGAAATAGTCATAAAGATCTGCAAAATTGCCTTTTTGCTTGTTTTCTATCACAAATAGAACCCAAGAATGTATATAAAGCCTTACAAGAATCAAGTTGGGTGGAAGCAATGCAGGAGGAACTTCTTCAATTTAGATTACAAGAAGTTTGGACTTTGGTTGATCTACCTAATGGTAAGAGGGCTATTGGAACTAAATGGGTTTTCAGATGCAAAAGAGATGAAAGAGGCATTGTGGTAAGAAATAAAGCAAGATTAGTTGCTCAGGGGTACACACAACAAGAAGGTATTGATTATGATGAGGTTTATGCACCAGTGGCAAGGATTGAGGCCATTAGATTGTTTTTGGCATTTGCTTCATATAAAGATTTTGTAGTGTATCAAATGGATGTGAAAGGTGCTTTTCTGTATGGGGAAATCAAAGAGGAGGTTTATGTTTCACAACCACCTGGTTTTGAAGATCCAAATTTCCCTGACAGAGTATATAGAGTTGATAAAGCACTGTATGGTTTGCATCAAGCTCCCAGGGCATGGTATGAAAAGTTGTCCACCTATCTTTTAGATTGTGGTTACACTAAGGGTAGGATTGATAAGACTTTGTTCATTAAAAAGACTAAAGATGATATTCTGCTAGTTCAAGTCTATGTTGATGACATCATTTTTGGTTCTACAAGCAAGGCTATGTGTGAGGAGTTTGAGAAGATAATGAAAGACAAGTTTTCTATGAGTTCTATGGGAGAACTTACTTTCTTTTTGGGATTACAAGTGAAACAAAAGGAAGATGGCATATTTATTCACCAAGAGAAATATGTGGCTGATATTTTAAAGAAGTTTGGATTCACAGATGCCAAGCCTGCAAAGACTACTATGGAGAAAGACAAACCATTGCTTAAAGATGAAGAAGGCAGAGATGTGGATGTTCATGTGTACAGATCAATGATTGGTTCATTGATGTATCTTACAGCATCAAGACCAGATATTATGTTCTCTGTTTGTGCATGTGCAAGATTTCAAGTTACTCCTAAAGAATCACATCTAAATGCAGTCAAGAGAATCTTTAGATACTTAAAGCATCAACCAAAATTGGGGCTTTGGTATCCTAAGAATTCACCTTTTGAGTTAGAGGCTTACTCTGACAGTGATTATGCTGGGTGTTGCTTGGATAGAAAATCCACAACAGGAGGATGTCAATATCTTGGAAATAGGCTGGTGTCATGGCAATGCAAGAAACAAACTGTGGTGGCAAACTCTTCAACAGAAGCTGAATATGTAGCTGCTTCTAGTTGCTGTGGTCAAGTGCTTTGGATGCAAAATCAATTGCTGGACTATGGGTACAACTTTTTGAACACCAAAATACATATAGACAATAACAGTACTTTGTGCATAGTTAAAAATCCTGTTTTTCACTCTAAAACAAAACATATTGAGATAAGACATCATTTTATTAGAGATTGCTATGAAAAGAAGTTGATTCAAATTGTTAAAGTTCATACTGATAAAAATGTTGCAGATCTACTTACTAAACATTTTGATGTGGGTAGGTTTCAGTATTTAATTGCAAGTATTGGTATGATCAATCTTTAGAAAAACTTATCTCTATGTGTTCTTGTTAAGTTTTGTAAAAGGATTTGTACTGTTATTGTTCTAAATAAGTTTGTTGTATATTGCCCTGTGTGAATCTGCTGCTAAAGTCTACTCTGCTGCTAGTGGTTACTCTGCTGCTGAGTTAGATTTTGCAATATTGGACTTGTTTGTTTTGTGTTGTTGGACTAATCTTTTGCAGGTTAAGGTTAACATGGATATATTTGCTGAATGTACAAGAAAGTAATTAAACATTAAAGTCAAGTTTATTCCATGGATAAAAGATGCAGATTACAAAGAAAAGTTCATTCAAAACACAAAAGGATCTACATCACATGATTTCTACTAAGAAGACTACTTCATGGGTCCTTTTCCTTTGTCCTTGGGATCTGGCATCTTCTTGTGCACTCCCCTGGCTTGCATTTTCTCATCCCACAACCTTGGAGCAGCAAGCCCTAACACAACCTTAAGGGGAGGCTTTCTTGTTGATTTGGAGGACTCAGGCACAGGCACAACAGGCAAAGGAGGCATCTTTGACAAAGCTGCTTGCAGGGCCTGAGTAAGAGCATTGGGAAGCTTCTCTGCAAGATTAGCCGTGTCTTTTTCATGAGGAACCCTAGATGGTCCCTCACCCCTTGAAGTACCTTCACCTCTTTGTCTGGTAGGTGCTCTGTAGTCCCTATGCCATGGAAGATAGGCAGCGTTGATGTCATGTTTAAACTTTCGAGCTTGTTCCTTGGTTCTGAGTAATCTACGGGGAGGACGATATGGTGGCAAGTATGGTGGCATTGGCATGATGTTGTTTGGTGAGTCAAACTCTGAGTCGGATGAATCAGAAGAGTCTGATGAGATGTTGATAATTTCTCTTTTTGGTGCCATGAGAAATTTTGGATGAGATTGAGTTTTTGATGAAAAGGATTGTGTGATTTGATAATAAGGGTTTGATTTGGTTTATAATTGGAAGTGATCGGTTTTTCCTTTTATAAAGAATCAAAATTGGGGAAAAATTAATGCGTAGTGGGTGATTAGCATTAATTGTGGTTAATATTGTGGAAAGTTTGACTTTTGACCAAGGAGTTTCCAGATATAGTCAACTCTGCTGCTAGCCAAATCCACTCTGCTGCTAGTTATTTAACTCTGCTGCTGTTGGTGCTGCTACTTAGGGTTCTGCTGCTCGGTTTAAAAGTGGAAGGGCGGTTATGTAACTTACCAAATCAAGTTAAAAACCTAATTGATTCTCACAATCAGTTTTTATACGCTCCTAATTGCAATATAACCGTTCATAACCATTCCATTACAACCACAATCACAAATCCCCAAATTCACAAACCTATCGCTCATGGAGATTACACGCACTTGGGCTAGTGAACACAACAATATTGCACTTCTTGATGCAAACTCAGTACCAAATGAGTTCACAGAGATGGTGAATTTTCTTAATGCTAGTTCAATTAAGTATGCCTTATCAGTCAACCCAACAATCTACCAATCCTATATCAAACAATTTTGGGTGACTGCTAAGATCAAGACTCACAAGGGTGAGAATTATATTGTTGCTATGGTGGATGATCAAAAGGTGTTTGTGAGTGAATCCATTATTAGGGATACTCTTCTTTTTGATGATGAGGGTGCTCCTAAGGTTCTGGTGAAAGCTGATCTGTTTGCTGGGTTACAAACTTTGGGATATGAGAGGAAAAACAATGGCTTAAAATTTCAAAAAGGTCTTCTCTGTTCTCATTATAAATTTTTGGTTCATACTCTCTTACACTGTTTGAGTTCTAAAACCTCTGGGTGGAATGAGTTCAGTGCACCCATAGCTTCTGCTATGGTGTGTCTGTGCAAAGGAGACCCTTTCAATTTTTCAAACTTGATTTTAGAGGGTATGTTTAAATCACTGAGGGAGGGGGGAACTTATTTACTTTATCCTAGATTCATTCAATTGATTGTTGAAAACAAAATCAAAAAGGTCAGAACACATAGGGCTATCTATGAGGCTGTACCTTTGGTGCCTAAAATGTTTGCATTTTTACTTAAAGATGGAAAAGGTTTTTCTGGCAAAGTTACACCACTTTTACCTTATATGGTGGAACTTGTGCAAAACAATCAGGATGAAGGATCAGAAAACCCCACTGAATCCCAACACACATCCACTTTTGAAGATTCAAATGAGGTTTCATCCCCTAACACTGAAAAGACCCAAACACATAGGACAACCTCAAAGGGCACTGAGCATTCTCAGGCTAGTGTCAGGATGGAAAAACAACATGAGACTGTCTTAGGTGATGGAGAAGGCAGATTGGAAAGGGCTGACACTACTGCTACTAGCTTAGAAGCAGAGCAGGACAGTGTTAACATCAATAAGACCCAATCCAAGGCAACATCTAGTGATAAAGGTTCTTCTGAACCTGAATCCAGTGATGGAAACCCTAGCCAAATGGAAAATATAGGGGGTTCAGGTGATCAAACTAGGTTTGATACTGAGCAAAAGTCCAATGATTCACCTCTCAGGGAAGGTCACACATCCCGAAGTGATAAGGACAGATCAGTGACTAAGGAATTGATGGATGATACTGTACAAAATGACAATGTCCATGATTCACCTCTCGGACCAGGTAATACAGGTCGAAGTGATGAGACTAGACTGAAACAATTTAATGAATTGATGGAAAAATGTACCACTTTGGAAACCAGATGCACCAAGTTGGAGGTTACTGTTTCTGCACAAGCCAAGCTAATCACTAAGATGCAGAAACAGATGAAGCTGCTGTTGAAATTGAAGAAATCAAGATCTTCAACCTTCAAGCTATTTAAGAAAGTGGGACCTTCAAAGCACATAGGATCCTCTTCTCTACCTACTGATATGGAAGTGGATGCTTCCAAACAGGGGAGGAATGATTTGGAGAAAACAGGGGAGGATGAAATTTTGGAAGAAAATGTTGCTGATGATGGTCTTGATATGGAGATTGATAGTGGTGGTGATGGTGAAAATGTTGAAAATTATGTGGTTGCTGACAGAGAAGGGCATGAGGCTGTATTGGAGAAGATTGTGGAAACTTCAGAGTCTGTAGTGGATAAACTCAAAAACTTGGAACCTGAACAACTTGTGAAGGCTACAGAGTTGATGAGTGGGGATATAAAAGCTTTAGGAGATACTTTGAAAGACTTTGTTGCTGAATCTGCTGCTGGTAAATCTGCTGCTCCAGAATCTGCTGCTCCAAATGTTGTTGAACATTCTGTGGTTAAGGAAACAGATCAGGGTTCTGCTGCTGATAACTCTGCTGCTCATGAAACTGCTGCTACAGAAACTGTTGTTGATCCTGCTGCTAGTGCAAAAGGTGACTCTGCAGATGCACAGGGATCTACTATTGGTTCTAGTGACAAAGCTGCTGTTGAGGCAATGATGATGCTCAGTGAGAAGGAATTAGCAGAACAATCATCTCAACAACAACAACCACCATCTCAATCACAACAACAACCATCTAAACCAATCCAATTACCACAACCAACATCACTCTCACAACCAATCCATGTGTCTAAATTGCCAACTAAAGGAGTGTCTATCAGAGAACCTTCTATTCCTGTCAAGAAAGCTAAGTCTATTGCTTCAAGTACTGATAAAGGAAAAGGCAAGATGGTGGAGCAATCTGAGGCTGATTCAAGTGATGATGAAGTAGATTATTCTCAGATTCCACCTGAATATTGGCCTAAAGATAAGCTTGATGAACTTGATAGAACTGAAGCTATAAGACTTCAAAATGAAGAATATTTGCTGGAACAACAGCTTCAGGGAAAAGAAAGACTTCAAGCTGAAAAGAAAGAAAAGGATTTGAAAGCCTATGAAGAATGGGAGGATGAATTGATAAAGGTAGATGCTGATATTGAACTTTCTAAGTTGGTAAAGATTGAGGAACAAGAAGTTCCTGAGTTTGATGTTAAAGCCTGGTTAAAGGTGTTCACAGTAAAGAAGAAAAAAGAAGTTGCTGCTGCAAGAAAGAAGAAAAAGGTTTTCAAAGGGCCAACACCTCTACAGCAAAGGAGAAATCAAGAAAAGTATTTGCATCATGTTAGAGGTTGGAGAATTATTGATCTCAAAAGATATACATATTCAGAAATCTTTGATATGTATCAACATGCTAGAACTATGTGTGATAGATTCATTGCTATGGGTTCTAAAGAAGATGAGGCTGTGATTGAAAAAATGAACAGGAAGATAAGGGGTGAAAAGAAGTCAAATGAGCCTGAGAAGATCAAAGAGGCTAAAAATGTTGAAGTGCCTAAAATTGCAGAGCAGGTAAAGGAAAGCATAGCAGAAACCAAACCTACTCCTACCTATGAAAGCAAGAAGAGAGGAACAATTAAGAAAACTTTTGCTAGGAAGAAGAGGAAGGTTAGTGTTGCTGGAAGTTCAGATGTAGAGAAAGAAAATGAAGAGGAAGCTACAGAGGAGATAACTCAAGCTGAGCAAGAAAGGTTGATGTCTTTTACCACTTTGGCTACAAGAGAAGAACCAGAAATCTCCAATACAGTTCCTTTGGCAGCTAAACATCCAATCATCTCTTATACATTCAGAGTCAGAGATGGAAGTGAAGGGTATTGGGAGTTTAAGAGAACTAATGATATGTATTATGGGTTTATCAGATTCTCTCAAATGCTCAATTACATGGATAGGGATGATGTGTGTGATGTTTGGAGATTGTACAAAGAAAGATTTGGGGATAAACAGCCAGAAAATGATCATGAGAATATTATCTATCATAATCTAAAGATAATGTTTGAACCTCATGTTACTGACAGAGAATGGATAGAAATGAGAAACAAGAGGGTGAACAGATGGTATTTGTATCAATCTTGTGGAGTTCATGAAGTATCAGCTGGAGGTGTTACTGTGTTTCTTCTGGTAGAAAAAGATTATCCTGGTTTGAATTCTAATATGGAAATAATCACAGAGATGGTAAAACCTGGATTCTTAATGCTTCAAAAACATTTCAAGTCTGATGATATGGCTTGTAAATTGGTGAAGAAGTATGAGCAGATTTTAAATTCTAAGAAGTAAGTGTTTGGAAGCATCCTCTTTGTGTTTATTTGTGCTTAAAAGAAACTTGATGATTTAGGAGGTAAATATCAAGTTTAGGGGAGGATTGTTGGGTTTTAGGATTCTACTTCTGAGAAACTATCAAAACATCAATCTGCTGCTGTATACTGAATCTGCTGCTGGATGCTGAATCTGCTGCTAGTGTGAAAGTGCTGCTAGAAGGATTGC
>LBNU01028958.1:2569-16448 GCA_014162995.1 Artemisia annua
GCATTTTGAAGTTTGCCATTTCTGATATTATCTCGTAGTACACCAATTACCAATCAAAGGAGGCCATTACACACCAGGATTTTATGGTAACGTGCTTTTGAACGTCTTTGGAAACATTAGTCTAGGCATACTAGGTCTATTAAGGTAGTATTTAAAGCATGAGCCATCTGTTTACAATCCCTATGGTTTGTGCCGTGTCATGGCATAGAGAGATAGAGCTCATAGAATTGGAGAGTATATGTATGCCACTCCATGAAAGTTGTTAGGATACTACCCTTCATCCACCACAAGTAACATACATATCAAATAAACGGTTAAAAGATAGTTAGGTGAGTATATGAAACTGAAGTACAACACAATTTCTCATATTGTTTTCACAACCCACTTAAGTATTTAGATATGTATTTATTAATTTGCAAAAGTAGTAATTACTTGGTTATTGGTTGACTAGCAAATCTAATTTCCGCCCTTCCTCTAAGAACCGAGATTTACTTGCTTTCGAAAAAATATATAAAAATACAAAAGAATCATTCCCTCCATCCTTTAGTACCAATTAGATTAGCTTTTTATCCTAACGATACACTATTCCCTCCCTTGAGAGAACGATCAATCCCCGTAACTATTACCACTATCCTATACTATATCGGCCAGGTACACTGCTGTGGGGTTGTAAGCCTCTTTTGATAGATCCCTTCGAGAGGTAAAACCTATTGTTAAGGTCACAAACCACGCATTCAAGTTTTGGCCGTTGCCGGGAGAAGTATTGGGTTTATTGGTATGAATTTTTTTTCTTTTTAGGTTTACTCACTAGATTCCTTTCTAGTGAGATTTTATTTCTTTTCTAGGATTTCTTTAGTCTAATCCTTGTTTTCTTTTGTGGCTTTTGTTCGTCATAACTTTACCCATTATTAATTCCGTGGCCAATTATGGATAAACGCAATCCACCCCTTTACACCTTGTACGAAGGTGCTTGTTACGTACCAAATCGAGGAAGAGTAATAAGTGACCCTTAGGAATCAATAGTATTGATTGATATAGATGCTTGACTATCCCTTAATTACAGTGCACCGCTCATGTACTCAGATAATTAACTTTAAAGATATATCTTACGGTTGATGAGTTGGAGTTGAGAAACTCTAATGAGGAGGAAAATGATCCTAGGTGGGATGATCCATTACAATCTATACCCGCACTAAGGAAGAGAATCTGCCTACTATAAAACTCTAGTTGATTTACTAAGACCACCCTTTTGTTAAATCAACCCAAAATTAAGAGGGTGACCTGGGAATGTGAAATACCATGTATGTAAGTGGGTACCATATGTTGAGCATTGCATACATTGGACTGTGAATCCGCCAATCAATCGCAATATCCTCAAGCCTTTATATAGCTCACATCATTGAACAAACCTCTTGAACCTAGGAAATAACCCAAAGTATCCCGGGGAGTTTGTAAGCTTCGTTGGAAGGTTAAGGGTATTCATGTCCCTGTGTCGAAATTTCACTTTGGTCCACCGATTTCATGGTCCTTGAAGATTATAGCAGTGTTATTGACAGCCGCTTATCTCACGTTTGTTAGGAAAACCATTTGTTAAGGTGTCTAATTTGAAATGTTGCTTTTGGTTGAAAACTTCAAAATTTTCCAAATTTTTTTGGATTTTTGAGAAAACGGGTTGCGTAAGTAAACGAAAAAGATGAAAGGTGCAGGTCATAAATCGAAGATATCACCCCCCTAGACTAAAGATAAATCATTGTCCTCAAATGTTTAATAAAGGTAAGGGTATATCCTATAAATAACTAAGCCGTTTATTAAGTATGTCCAAAGATACCATTAGTCGATAAGATTTTGGAATAGGATTTCCAAGATATGAAGCAGACATGTCGACTCGAGTGGATATTGAGACGATCCATCGAGCACGAGAGTCATCATGAATTGGAGAAATCCCTGCAATAAGAATACAAACAACTCAACAAACACCAGATTTGGAGAAGGTTCCGCTCCTCCACCCCTTGACTCTCGCGTTAGCTTATTTAACAGAAAGACATATGAGATGGATAAGCATGGGGGTGCCTTCCACTGAAGCGCTTTGTTTTTGAATCATCGAGTCACTTAGCTTGACTCTATCTCCGAATTTAGTTGTCCTTGGGGAAAGTTTGGATCCGGGATCACCAAAGGTACATCCCTCCAAAGTAGTGTTTTCAAACGATGACCGTTTTACCGTTAAAATGTTCCCCATTTTGGTTATAAAAGTTCAGACAGGTAAACTCATAAAGGAAAATTGGCCCCAACAGTAAACGTGTCCAGACCAACGGACTATATAGGGTCTTCCCAATAAATAATGTTTTACCATCTTTTGAAAATTTTCCTTTGGCCTGGGTTCGATCATTCCTTTCTATTATAAATTATTTCCCCGCATGGTACGTTTGCAAAATCGGCAAACCATGGGTACTAGGATTCACCAAGTGAATCCTCCCAAGGGCTTTTTCTGAGAGGAAAATGAAGTCATCAATGATCCTTTTTCTCGAGTCCTCGCCTTGGTGATGGATTTTCAAGAAGGGACTAAATGTAAAGCCAGCTAGATTTCTCCGGATCATTTTTTATGCTCTATTTCAACTATTAACTCTTTAAAAGGAGAACCCAGCGGCCATAATTTCTTGGTTTTGGCATCCAAGGATGCCTTGGCCAAAATTAGGTATTTTAAGGCTGAATGGGTGATACACTAAGGCATTTCTTTAAAAGAATTATTTATGGTCGATATTTTTCCAAAAGGCATAAATGACTGCCAACATCTTCTTTTTCAGTGTGGTGTAATGAACTGAGCCACGTATTCCATTGTTTTGGCTTGGCATATGTTATATGGCCGATTAAATATTTTGTCCCTTTCGTTGCCGCCAGGCACGACTGGAAGACTCGTTAACATATTCCTCAAGATTACAAGGACTTAAGTTTACTTTTTAGAAGTCGTTTAGTAGTGTAATGAAAGTTTATGTGTTACTTTCATGAACAAATAGAGTTAAGGGGGCTAGATGTAAAAGGAATCCACCATGGCTACCCTTAAATACCCCCCTTAGGCTTCATTTTAGAGTTAGTTAGTGTAGCCTTAATTAGTTTCTAGCTTATTTTCCAAATTGTAGTGTAATTTTCTTTATGCAAGCTTTTAACTTTATGTCTTAATCTTCTTATTTTGCTTATTTCTTAGCTTATTGCAACCTTTCTTTTATTGCTTTTCATCTTATTCAAGCTTCTTTACTTCTATCTTGATCACAATAAGCCCATATAAGTCTTGCACCACCTTTCCATGAAAAGAAATCTTCGTGCCTTATGAATATGACTTGAGCTTATTTGGGTTTTGCTAGCTTGCAAAAGCTTATATTACGTTTTACTTTAGCTTATTTAAGAGTTTACAAATCGTTGTTTTGGTTTTTCAAACTTTCTTTTGTGTTTAAACTAGCTTTTTAGTTACAAGCCCTAGAAATAATCCTGGGGCAACGAAAGGACAAATATTTTCGGCCTATACACTATGCAAGCAAAACCATGAATAGTGCTCAGTTTCATTACACCACAACTGAAAAAGAGATGTTGGCAGTCATTTATGCTTTTGAAAAATTTCGACCATATCTTCTTTTAAAGAAATGCCTAGTGTATACGGACCATTCAGCCTTAAAATACCTAATGGCCAAGCCTGATGCCAAACCAAGAATTATGCGCTGGGTTCTCCTTTTACAAGAGTTTAAAGTTGAAATTAGAGATAAAAAATGATCGGAGAACCTAGCTGCTGACCATTTGTCCCGTCTTGAAAATCCTCACCAAGGCGAGCTCGAGAAAAAGGATATTGATGACTCATTTCCTCTCGAAGCCCTTGGGAGCGTGTCACTTGGTGATTCTAGTACCCCATGGTTTGCCGATTTTGCAAACTACCATGCGGGGAATTTTATAAGAAAAGGAATGTCGACCCAGGCCAAAAGGAAAATTTTCAAAGATGTGAAACATTATTTTTGGGAAGACCCTTATAGTCCCGTTGGTCTGGACCGTTTACTGTTGCCCAAGTTTTTCCTTATGGTACTGTTGAACTTTTTAACCAAAATGGGGAACATTTTAAGGTAAACGGTCATCGTTTGAAACACTACTTTGGAGGGGATCTACCTTTGGTGATCCCGGATCTCCAAACTTTCCCCAAGGACAACTAAATTCGGGGATAGAGTCAAGCTAAGTGACTCGATGATCAAAAACAAAGCGCTTCGTGGGAGGCACCCCATGCTTATCCATCTATGTTTTCTAGTTTCAAATAAGTAACGCGAGGAGGGCGACCTTCTCCAATCTGGTGTTTGCTTGGTTGTTTGTGTTTTTGCAGGATTTCTCCAATTCATGATGACTCTCGTGCTCGTGGATCGTCTCATATCCACTCGAGTCGCATGTCTTGCTTCTATCTTGGAAATCCTATATCCAAAATCTTATCGACTAATGGTATCTTTGGCATACTTAATAAACGGCCTTAGATTTATTGTTAGGATTACCCTTACCTTTTTAAACATTGAGGACAATGTTTATCTTTAGTCTGGGGGGGTGAATCTTCGATTTGATTGACCTAGCACTTTCATCTTTTTCGTTTACTTACGCAACCCCGTTTTTCCTCAAAAATCCAAAAAAATTGAAAATTTTTGAAAGTTTTCAAACCAAAAAGCACAAAAAATGAGAAAAATATAAAAATACAAAAATAGAATAAAATTTTTGGCACCGAGTTTGACTTTCCTACTAGGTAAGAGTGGGAATAAAAATTTTGACTTGATCCAGGCGTGTTGAGCCCTAGCATGTTCCCTTAACCAAAGATGATCATAAAAGCTTTTGCTAGTTTTGTACACAAGGAGCTACTCTTTTGACGGCTCCCGTACCTTACTTTATATATGCATGGCTTAAAGTTATCGGCTAAGTATCCGCAGATCTCATTATTTGAGGTTTTCAAAATACGGAGAATGAGATATGATAGTGTTTATTTAGAAGTTAGTTACCATACGTGGAGTAGTGGTTCTCTTTAAAGCTCATAGAAGGTACTTGTGGCCTTTCGTTCCCATCAGCTTGTTTCACCCCATATCTTGTGTGCTAATTAAAGATGTTAGGTTTAGCCGATGAGTAGTTCTTTATCTTCTTAAGAGAATCTTTGCTTGGAAAATTGGGTACACATCATGGATACACGTCAGTTGAGTTGTATTGTATATCGTTGAATAAGCGTAGTACGCATGTGGTTTCGGAGCTACCCAAAAGCCCGTTGTTATGTATGAGCTAAGGTGCTTTAAGACTTCGGATTGAGATCGGACCTTGGATCCTAGATTCCAACCCTAGCAGTTGGCGGTAGGTCTTGGATTGAAACCGTGAAGGTTGAGAGTTGAGAAGTTACTAAGGCAAGAAAAAGAAAAAAAATGATGAGAAAAGAAAAAGAAAAAAAAGAAAGAATAAGGATGTATGTTGAAGATTTATGGATCAAGAGTTCTAGTGTTAAGACTAAAGTTGGTCGCGCGTGAGGTGCATGTTACGATCCTAGATCGGACGCATGAGGTGCACGTGAAATGTACTCGCCAACTTATGTCTATTTTTTATGTACTCCAAAGTCTTTGTATGTATCCAATATCCTTGATGTGGACCACATTTCTCTTGCAAACCTTCTTAAGGGAAGATCAATAACTACTTAGCGTTTGAATTTGGTATCTTTATCGGACTAAATCATATTGAAACGAGAAAATATGAAGCAATTCATTTCTCAAATCAATTAAAAAATTCTAGATGCACTAAGATTTGGGAGCGGGAGGTGACCACACACAAGTAACTTCCATGAGTGGTATTGGTATCTAACGTCTAAGTAAGCGGTGATCTCGTTTTTGCACTTAGTTTGGGACTTGTGAAAAATCAGGGACGATGAATTTTATCCAATCGGTCACTTTTCTATGAATCGTGTTCTTGCTCTATGACCCTTAATCGTTATCAAAAGATAATGAAAGTCATTCACACCGTCATATGCTAAAATAGTGTAATATGTGATGTACATAGTCAAAAATGGAAAGCCGGGGCGTTTTAGGGAATAAATGATTTCGAATTTCTCTTGAACGTTTTGCTACTTTTCAAAGTTAGTAAGGAGAGGTTTTGAAATTATTTATCCTTAAGGCGTGATGTGATTACATTGCGTGAGGACACGCAATACCTTAGTCTGGGGGATTTTGGTATGTGCTTATTCACATACCTTTTATTCACCATTATTAGACTATTATAGACCAAAAACTAACGTTCAAAGCCAAAGATATCGTGTTTTTGTGTTTATGACTGTGCAGGTAAGGATATTGCAAAAACATCATGAAAAGCAACCTAAAAGCCCAAAACGAGCACGAGATGTGGAAAAGAGTTTGAAAGTGAAGTTAAAGATGAAATTTACTTGTGAAAAGCCCGTGAAGACGAATTATTTCTCAAAGGCTCAAGAAAGTACAAGAGACGCTTAATCAAAGCTCCAAGATGATTATGAAGTTAAACTTTCTAAATCCGAGCTAGTGATCACTTTTATGCTTTTGAAGATCTTTGGAAAGCTCGTCTACACATCACCTCAAAGTTACAAGGACTTAAGTTGCTATTTTAGATAGTTTAAAAGCGTTGTATCTCTAGTTTATGCTTAGTATTCACATAATTTGGAAGACTAAGGGGCTAAGTGCAAATTGTAAACAAGGCAAGCCTCCATGGCTTCCTTAAATCCCTTCCATAGCCCTCATTTAGTCTTAGTTAGTTTATAGTTAGTTTTTAGTAGTCTTAGCTTATTTCAATGTTTTAGTGTAATGTTTACTTAATGCAAGCTTTTATTTCCTTTTACTTTGCTTATTTCCTAGCTTATTTCAATCTTTCTTTTACATTTCTACATCTTATTCAAGCTTCTTTACTTCTATCTTGATCCAAAATAAGCTTACATAAGTCTTGCACCACCTTTGCATGAAAAGAAATTTTCGTGCCTCTTTATGATGACTTGAGCTTATTTGGGTTTTGTTAGCTTGTAAAAGCTTATTTAACGTTTTCATTTAGCTTATTAAAGAGCTTCCAAATCGTTTTCTTAGCTTTTCAATCTTTCTTTTGCGTCAAAACTAGCTTTTTAGTTACAAGCCCTAGAAATATTTTTAGCTTATTTTGGCTCGTTGAGCTTATCATAGCTTATTTTGGATGTTTGTTTAGCTTCTTATTATGTCTAAATGAGTTTTCGTTAAGTTCAATTCAAGTTTTCACGATAAAATCTTTCTAGTTCCTTTAAACCCCATAATAGCGAGTAGTGTTTTCAAAAGATAGCGAGTTTGATTTTTGAACTAGCGAGTATGGAATGAAATCCAGCGAGTATGCTGTTTGTTCTAGCGAGTTTCACACTTGGCTAGATTTCTTAGCGAGTTTCATTAGTTCTAGCGAGTTTCATTTTCAAGATAGCGAGTAGCAACATATTCTAGCGAGTATGGGTTTAATTTTCCAGCGAGTATGAGTTTTTTTTATTCTAGCGAGTATGAAATTGTTCTTTTAGCGAGTTTGGTCTTGGCTAGATTTCTTAGCGAGTTTCATTTTCAAATAAGTACTAGCGAGTTTGGTGTGTTTGTGTTAGCGAGTTTGATTTTTTATATTGTTAGCGAGTTTCATTTTTAGAAAACCTTAGCGAGTTTAGTTGTTTTATTTTTTATTTTAGCGAGTTTGAGTTTTTGTTCACTTTAGTTTTCGAGTCTTAGTCTTTTTAGTGTCGTGTCTTGTTTATTTCTAAAGCCGAGCTAGGCTTATTTACACTCCATCGTTTATCGAGTGGAGTTTTCTTTAATTCATTTCTTACCGTTACTCTGTCGAATTTTCGTTAAATCTTTTTAACTTAGCTTATTTTTCTTTTCACTTAGTTTCTTTTCTTTTAAACGTTTTCTTTTCTTTTCTTTCATTTATCAAAGTTAAAAACCAAAAACATTTTACATTTCGTATTTCATTTTCATTTCTTCTCTTTACTTAATCTTTCTTTCTTTCTTATTTCATTTTCTTTACGTTTTATTCAACTTATGTTTTCTTTTATCGTTCAACTTATTTCTTTCATTCTCGTACTTTATTTCTTTTAAGTTTTAAACAAGTTTCGTAGTATAGCTAAATCCAAATCACATCTTTTAAACCCATTCACTTCACATAACTCACGACTCGAGTGACAAGATCAATTTCAACCCTCGTTGGGACTACGACCCGTGGTAAACAAGCTTCACCGCTTAGTTGTACCGCGATCAATTATTCCTAAATTCCTAGGGATTCTTATAGGGTTCAGGATGGCCTAAAGTAATCTAGGAAAGGTATACCTAATTCTAGGTTGATTAGGTTATCCTAATTTTTGAGGGACACCAGGAAGTATTGATAAGATATACCTAAGTCTTATTATTGCTTTCCTATCTTACATTCCCTAAAAGTATTATTATACTAACCATCCTAAAGTAAGATTCTTAAGGCATACACTTAAAGGTTTCTTCCAAGTTTTTTTTTCCTAAATCTAAGGGTTTATAGTGTTTCCTAAATTTGATTGATGACTTTCCTCGTCATCATAAATCATCTTTTCTAAGGTACGAATTCTAAAACGGGCAAAGGCTATCTTATGGTGGTGTCTCATTTGATTCTTTTGTAATCTACCTATCCTAAAACAGGCTTGTGCTAGGGTATTTCTTAAATTACTATAGTCGGGTCGGATACCTAAGTTATTATCATGACCTTCTTCTATCTTCCCAATAAGGTCAAGGAAAATTTCATCTAAATTATTTAAAATTTCTTCTACCTGATTTCCTGATTTTCTAAGGTTGTCTTAGTGAAATTTTCTCCGACTTCACATTTCCAAGATGAAGTGGGAGGGTCTACTAAGTAAGGTATAGGTGCTATAGTATAGGGTTGCCTAGGTTCATATCTAGGGTTATAGGCAAGGATGGGTATTCTAGGTATATAAGGTGTTCTAGGGAGACACAAACCATGTGGTTCCAACCTAGGTGTGGGAAAAGGTGGGTGTAGGATAGTGTTCGGGGAAATGATAGGTGATGCCTTAGCATAGAAATCTCTTATATGTTTTAAGTGTGGGTCATCTATAAAAAGTGGAAAGCCTAAGGGTGACGGCGTATCTATACTATTCCTAGGGCTATTCGGGGATTCCGGAAAAAGATTTTTAAGGCTAAAATCCGAATCATTCGGAGAGGGATGAACATTCTCCGTATGTATTTCGGATGGGGTAATCGTAGGGTAGTGGGGAGCAGGCATATCTATTTAGTAATGCAAAATTTAACATATGCTCAAGTAATAGTCAAGTAATACCTAGTATGCAGATCTAATGCACGTATGGCTCTGGGAAAAAGGCATTGGGGAGTGAAGTGGCACAAAGGACTTTCTCGGGTATCGGGAAAAATAGTTGTAGTTTAGGTTTTGACCTTGTTCTCTACAACTGATGCTCTGATACCAATCTGTAACACCCCCATTTTCATGTTTCGCAGCGGATTTAGAGTTGGGGTATTACTTCATGGAATCACAGTTACAGTAATAGAAAACGACTCGAAAAGAGACGTTTTTATAGAATGAGTTATCATTCAATAAAATTATCAGAGTTTTATAAGAGGAGGTCCCCAAAATCTAAGTTTGTTATGAAACTTGAATGATAACTGAGTGAAAAGTCCTGCAAGCTTTGTACCACTCCATGCCATATTTTCCGCAGAGCTTCGTTACCTAGGATACATGCTTAAAAGTCAACACTAGGTTGAGTGAGAGTCATAGGTTTAGGGTGTGGGTGAATACAAGTTCCCTGAGTTCAGTTGTTACACTCATCTGGGAAAATGTTGTGTGTGTGTGTGATAATTGTGATGCATTCAGAATTATCAAGAGTAGGGTATGTTGCACTAAGCTCATGAAACCGCGCGTTAACAGTCTGGGTCATGGGGGCTGCAGACCCAACCATGAGGGGATGAGAAGGATAACTTACCAAAGTTAATCCTTAGAGGTTTCAAGTATAGTACTTATTGGTTACCCGGTTGAGGTAAACTAACGGGAGGTGTCAAACTCCAATAGATCTATCAACTATACTCACGTTCACTTGTGTAAAACCCACAAGTGATTATGGCTCATGAATTTTAGTTATGTAATGGTGGCAAATAGTATCACTTGTGCAATAACGATAGAAAGACTTGTATTTGGTTTAAAGCAAGTATCCCCCTCACAGGGTTTGTAAAGTATTTAAAAAGTGTGAGGCTACGAAACTCACCTGGGCTTAAGGCTATGTGATTGATGTCAAAGTGACTAGAGGTCTAGGTTGCTGACTCACGTATCTTGAGGTCTATTATTGTTGTGGAGGCATGTTAAGCTCTAGTTGTTTTGTTTTAAGTTTATTAAGTGTTTTATCTTAGGATTCTTAGATATAATATAACACCGTTCAGGCCATCGTAATCCAGAAGTATAACTCCTCATATGAAGCTCCCTACTATTGTATTATGCTGCCAACATAATACTGTTCAGGCCATCATAATTCAGAAGTATATAACTCCTCACACGAAGTTCCGTATTATTGAGTTATATTGTTATTAGAGTTTAGTTATAACATAACACCGTTCGGGCCATCATAATTCAGAAGTATATGCAATAATCGTTTGAGGAGCCAGGGCACTTTAAATCGTAAACCTAACAGACTCGTCAAAACAAAATATCCACATAGTACTCCTCACATGAAGCTCCCTAGTATTGTGTTATGCTTCTAACTTTAAAATAGGTTTGCTATATATATGAAAATAGTTTACTTTATACCCTTCAAGTTTAATATATTGATAAAATTTACCCTATACTTATAATACTTATATTACTTAAGTTTATAACTATCTAAACTTCACATTTTTAGTCCCTATACTTTTATATTTTAAGGAAATGACAAAAATAACCCTTGGACTTATAAGTTTTCAGAATTTACTATTTATATCCTTAACTTTATAACTTTTGCAAAACTAGTCCTTATAAGTTTATTACTTTTTAACTTTTTATCCTAAGGTTATATAACTTTGCAAAAAGGGTCCTTATACTTACAACTTCTAAGAAATGTCAAAAATAGTCCCTAGACTTAGTATTTTCAGAATTTACCATATATACCCCTATGCATGGAAAGTTTTGCAAAACTAGTCCTAATTCCATGCAAACTATATTTTTATGAAACAAAAAGGTTTCCTAGCTTATGGTTAACTAATATAAGCTTAACTAAGTTTCCTAAACTAGCTTATAGCTTATGAAAAGGGTTTATAAGATAAAAATAGCAATTCGACTTATTTTAGGGTTTTTAAAAAGATAACGAGCTAGTTCTAGTAATCAATGCTTAGGCAAGGGGTTCTATGTGATCTAAGGCATCCTAATACTATCCTAGAACTGAAATAAAACTAATAGGAGCAAGTATGAAAGCTTACGTGATCAGATAGAGCTTAACGAGGCAAACTAGGGTTTTCTAGGGCAAAATGGGACTCGACAAGGGATCAAGGCTATTGTACTTGACTCCTAAGGCTACAAGGACTCTATTACTATCCTTAGGACCAGAGAATGTTTAGATTTAAGAAGTGAAGAGGTGTGATTTGAAAGGGAGGGGATACGAGGGTTTATATAGTGCTCGATGGCCTTGGTGCCCAAGAAATATGGGGTGAAATGGCATGAGGAGGGGAGTGACTAGACTAAGATACTAGCTGACTCTTAAGAGCTACATGATGAATCGTGATAGCTATAGTCGACTATAGGGGTGTTTGTGGTGAAAATGAGGTCGCGGGGAAGAAGGAGGTGACGAGGTGGGTATGTGGCGGTTTGGTGGCCACAAGGTGGTGGGGGAGGTGCTTGTAAGCTGCTTAAAGCTTATAGAGGCGGTGTAGGGTGGTTTAGGGAGGTTTAGGGGTGGTTTAGGGTGGTTTAGGGTGTTTAGGGACGGTTAAGGGTGTTTAACCTAGACGAGACCTAAGTAGGTGACAAGTAGGTGATGGAGGTGGGTGATAGGTTAAGTCTAAGGTGGTGTGTAAGCAGCTAGGCTAGGTGCTTGAGGGGCTAGAGGTGCCTAGGGTACTTAGTTTTAGGATTAGGGTTAAGTTATGTTTAGTTATAACCTAATTTTACTTAGTGGGTGATTAGGGTCTAGCTTAGGGTTTAGTGCCTAGATTAGGGTC
Organism: Artemisia annua; assembly: GCA_014162995.1. Classification (NCBI taxonomy): domain Eukaryota; kingdom Viridiplantae; phylum Streptophyta; class Magnoliopsida; order Asterales; family Asteraceae; genus Artemisia; species Artemisia annua. The sequence goes on from LBNU01028958.1 coordinate 14,743, forward strand.
CTATGTGTGTTTAGTGACTAATCCTAAGTCCTAAGAAGCTTATACTAAGTGGTGGTAGCTTATGGGAAAGATTTGGGAAGGGTTTACCTAGTTTCCGGGAAGTTATAACCTAGTTATGGTTTTGTGCTAGGGTCTATGGATGCTAAGATATCCTAATGATACTAAGGTAACTTACACATAAGCCTTGAAGACTTTTAAACTAGTTCAGATAAGCAATTAGGGTTTTGTGATGAGTTTAGTGTTTTAGATTGGTGAATTACTTATTATGGTGTTGTTGTGATCCTATGCTTGACATACCAGGAGTTTATAGGATGTGTGGGTAAAGATATTTAGCTTATGTGGATACGTGAGCAGGTCTAGAGAGTCACTTATGTAATGATATGCATGCAAAAAGCAAAAATTTACCTGTGGAAATACCTACTATAGGTATTTGTAATGGGAATGATAGTGATGAGATTTTGTGGGTTGCTACACAATTTGTTAGAAATGACTTTTGGACATTAGTTCCTCAACCAAAAAGTCAAACGATAATTGGAACAAAATGGGTGTTTCGTAATAAAATGGATGAAACTGGCTTAGTGTCTAGAAACAAAGCAAGGCTAGTAGCACAAGGTTATAATCAACAAGAAGGCATTGACTACGATGAAACTTTTGCTCAGGTTGCTAGGCTTGAGTCAATAAGAATTTTACTTGCATATGCATGTGCACACGATTTTAAACTCTTTCAAATGGATGTCAAAAGTGCATTCTTAAACGGATTTATTAATGAAGAAGTATATATCGCCCAATGATAAAGCGTTTCTAAGCTAGTGAAAGCAAGAACCACGGGTATCGTTGTCCCAACGAGCGTTGAAATTGATCTAGTCACTCAAGTCGTGAGTTATGTGAGATGAATGGTTTAAAAGATTTAATTTTTTTTTTGTTATACTATGAAAGGTTTGCATAAAGTTTAAATGAAATAAAGGACGGTAAGAAAAGAAATACGTTTAACTAGAATAGAAAACATGAGACTAAGTAAAGCGAAAAAGAAATAAAAGAGATAAACTAAGAAAGAAAGAAATAAAGAAAATGTTTTTGTTGTTTTGTATTTAATTAACGAAAGAAAATTAAACTAAGTTAAAAAGTTTAAAAGAAAATTCGACAGAGTAACGGTAAGAAATAAATAAAAGAAAACTCCACTCGATGAACGATGGAGTGCCAATAAGCCTAGCTCGGCTTTAGAAATAAACAAGACACGACAATAAAAGACTAAGACTCGAAAACTAAAGTAAATAAAATTCTAAACTCGCTACCTGTATGAAAATGAAACTCGCTATTTTAACTTTGGACCAAACTCGCTATCTAAATCCTTAAACTCGCTAGACACAAAAAAAATGTAAACTCGCTATACTAAAAAAAAGAAACTCGCTACCCTACTTACAAAACCAAACTCGCTATCTTACTTAACAAACTAAACTCGCTAGACACATTAAAAAAAACGAAACTCGCTATGGATAAAAAAACTTACTCGCTAGAATTCTTAGAAAACCAAACTCGCTAAGCATAAAATATGAACCATACTCGCTAGGGTTTTAGCCAAGACCAAACTCGCTATCTAGCCAAGATTAAACTCGCTAGACCTAAAATAAATAGCATACTCGCTATTAAACCCTAATAAACTTCAAACTCGCTACTAAACCCTAAATGACATACTGGACATATTTTTT
>LBNU01028960.1:10283-30079 GCA_014162995.1 Artemisia annua
AAAAAAAAAAAAAAAAAAAAAAAAAAAAAAAAAAAAAAAAAAAAAAAAAAAAAAAAAAAAAAAAAAAGATGTAATTTTTAGCTGTAATTATGTATAATTAGGTCAAGATTTATCTCAATTTATTTAATTTTAGTTAAATTTCAGTTTTTTTTATGGTTAATTTGTGATTTTTTTTTTTTAATTTTTTTTATTTTTATTTTTTTATTTTTTTAAATTTTGAAGGATTGATGATTTGATGAACAATTGATATTGAAATATGGAATCTGGAAGTGAGAAGGTTGTTGAGGATACAGTGATTAAATGGTGTGATTGTAGTTGTGATTATTGTTGTTCTGGTAAAGATTCCAGTGTTTGGTTACGTTCGGTTAAGCGAAAGCTGGACGAGCGAGACGATGAGGCGGTTTTCGTCGTACCGGGTGTTTTGGACGATGTGGCGCGTGTGGATATTGGAAATGAATGTATGGTGTTGAGGGAGATGGTTAATAGTCAGCAAGAGACGATACAGGATTTGTCGGTTGAGTTGGATGAGGAGAGGAACGCTGCGTCGTCGGCTGCCAATGAGGCCATGTCGATGATTTTAAGGTTGCAGAGTGAGAAAGCCGAAGTGCAGATGGAGGCGAGGCAGTTTAAGAGGTTTTCTGAGGAGAAAATGGCGCATGATCAGCAGGAGATTATGGCGTTGGAGGATTGTTTGTATAAACGTGAGCAGACTATTGAGGCGTTGACTTGTGAAGTGCATGCGTATAAGCATAGGATGTTGAGTTATGGGTTGACGGAGTCTGAAGCGGATGGGGAGAACGGGGAGTTGATGTGGGATAATGAGATGCCGGCGTATAATTACCCTCCGTTGAAATGTAAGTTGATTGAGAATCATGCTGAGGTGGAGCATGATGATGAGACGGTTGATATAGAGCAGTATGCGTATGGTGATTCGCCGCGTTCTTTGAGAGATATAGAAGAACGGATTAATGAGATGGAGAATAGTCCTAAGCATAGTCCGATTCAGGTTCAGGTGCAGGAGAAGGTCGTTATTGATCATTCTGATAGTGCGTCGGAATGTGGAGATGACATGAGTGACAGGGTATACACCGTTGACTCTATTCATAATTTGGCGTCGTTTGATAATGATCTTAAGGCTAATATCACTAGAAATGAGTCATCACGTAGTATTGATATTGGGGATATTGAGGTGAAGAAGCTGTACGCAAGGCTTCATGCACTTGAGGCGGACAGGGAGTCCATGAAGCATGCGCTTATTTCCATGAGGACGGAGAAAGCACAATTGGTATTGTTGAAGGAAATAGCTCAGCATTTATACAAAGACATGCCACCAGCGAGCAGAATGCCTGTTAAGAAGTGGTCTGTGTTTGGGACCTTTTCGTTTTTCAAGCTGTTTAAGGTATAATACTGGCAAATTATTTCTAATTCTATACAGAGTTCTTACATCGTTATCCCTTTTACTTGGCAATACTTGCATAAGAATTTTTAGCATGTTGATTATCGTTTTAGCTTACATGCTTCTGTAGATCTTTTAGCTCCCTGTAATTTAAGAATGAACTCGTTGTTGTTCCAAGAGTCCATGTTCATTCCCTAATACTTTGTTTATATGATAGTATAGTGAGAACGCGTGCAATTGAAACACGTTTCTTTACTGTAAATTACATAATTTTTTTACTTCCACAATTTTTTTTTACTTATTTTGTTACTTGATCTGTATGGCCAGTGGATCGTATCGTTTCTTTTATGGAGAAGGGGAGCACGTCAAGCCAAGTAAGTTGATCATCTTCTTCGTATAGTTATTTCATTATCTTTTCATAGCCCCAAGTGTTTTCTTTGCTAAAAACATGCTTTTCTATCTTTATTTTTTCAGATATATGTTTGGTATGTCGGCCAGTAATGCAGGCTTGTTAATGCTGGTAGACAATGGACCTCAGATGGGCCAATGGAGGTGTCTTTCAAGAACGCAATTCTTGAAATATTGATCCTGCTCATTGATTTGGACTTTTAACCTGGTTTGAACATCTACACATCACACTTCGTTTTTAAGAGTTGCAGAATAATTTTTCCGGTTATTTTCTTCTGGGATTTCTTGGTGAGCAGTCACTGGCGTTGGTGAAATGTCATTGTTTTTTATTTGTTGAATTGGACTCGTTTTCTGATTGATTAGTGTTGAAGAAAATGTGGATACATATATAGTCGTAGGATATTGTTGGCTTGTAAGCTTTTCCTGAATATAGCTCAATGCATGAATATAAATGCGGAAGTATGCTTCTGATTGTTGAATTACATTGTAAAATACGAATACGTTCTTGTGTATATGAAATTTATAAGGTGGATATAAGCTTGTGTATGTTGAAATTTACAGTCATAGTTATATTCATAGGTGATCTCAGGTGGCTTTTTGCACATAAAAAAGTTATCGTGAAAAAATCGCAATAAGTGGTGCAGGAACTCTCTTCCCAAGCTTGTAAAGACTGAACATTGGTTGTAACAAGGTTGGATAAAATTAGGATCCATAAAAGCACTTTGAAGTACAATATTTGTGTTTATGATTAAACGGGATTTATGGGTACTAAAAACACTTATCTTGCAATTATCCCATGACTACAGCTCGTTACATGCATGCACATACATACAAAATCAATAACTAGAGGAAGAACTAACTAGTAAAAGATAACAATGTATATTCAGTTTTACGTGCTAAAGAAACATGTCATTCTGTGCTCCAGTTTCAAAAAATATGTAATGAAGTGGGGTTGATGAGTGATCAAATATTGGGAGCAGAAGAGCTTCACCAGAGTTTACATCATAGTACATATACAAAAGTGATCCCAAGTTTTGGGTCAAACTGGTGAAAGATGTGCCGTGTAAGAACTATCAGAAAATTTGATGCGGTTTAAGAACGCATAGGACAGATGAGGAGAAAGAACTGTGTTTGTGATACCAAATGTTGAATGCTTTTCATGCAACCCTTCATCTGTTGTGGCAGCTTTATCATCATACCTCTGGCAAACCATCTCAATAACAACATTCAAACCAACTGACATGGGCTCTGTCGTGAAACTGCAAAAGACCAAAATCATGATATGAACAAAACATGTAACTGATAACAGTCAGTAGGGTGACATCCATCATCCATGCATCTATTAAGTTTATCATACCTTGCCTCAAAATCGCCACCATTAGATGCCAGTGTATCACATACACTTCTTATTATCCATGGAGGAAGATATGCATCCCTAACTTTGATACTGCAGGTGGATTCTGAACCCTGATTAGGCTCACTTGTAGTAGAAGACTCTTGTAGTTGAACATGCAAGTTATCAATACTTCTGACTTCCTTACATTTGACCTGACGATACATTTAAAGAGCTTATGACCCTAAAACTTTTTTCCAATATTCAAAATAAGTTACATACGCAGGCCTTTATATAACCAACCTCTGGTGCAGAAAGCGCAGCATTTTCAAATGGCACGGGTGAATACAATAATGGGACATCATAACTAGTCAGAGATGTTAAGAAAAACCTGGAAACAGTCCACAGATTAAAATGTTAAGATTGTCATAAGTTAACAGCAAATAAACATGAGTCTAATCCTTTTCTTTTTGTAATGTTAATCAAACAGACACATGTGCAGATGTGCTCACCTATAGTTAAGCAGAAAATCATATAGACCATGCACATTTTTATTACCAGTGAATGCCAGCAACGATTCTGGACTATTATCCACATCAGATACAGAACTTTTACGCTTACTCTGCAAAATTTCACTTAAATTAGAAGAGTAAAGAGTGATGACAGAAAGATATAACATAATATACTGCAAATTGTAGGCCTCATACCATTCCCAAACTATGTCTTTCGATCTCAGAGAGCTCAATTAGGTCTTCTGCAGTATCTTGCTCCACTTTAGAACGACAAAGAGGCATGGTGAAACAAACATCCTTGAATAAAAATAATAAATAAATAAATAAATAAATAAATAACAGTATACCATGAAAAAGAGATGGATATAAAATCAAACAGCATAAAAATGAAATCAAGGACTGAATTGTATTACATACTTGTTCTTTTAACAGTGACCTTAAGGTTCTTGTTGACTGGGATATATAAGCATTGCACACACCCGTGTCTTCCATTGAACCAGTGCCACTAGTAAACATTGCCACAAACTGTCCAGTGCATACTGTAACGTTAAAAGAAATAGCCATGGTAAAATTTTATCATTCTCATAGATAATGAACACATATTACAAAAGTAACAGATAAAATATACCATAAAAGATGTTAGCAATGTTCTTTCGTAACATGACATAAAGGCTACGGAATGAGGTCTCCCATGCCAATTGACGTTTGCTCAAGAAATCCATTTGTCCTACATATATATGATATGAACCAGTTTTAGCGAAACAGTAACAGATTTAAGACAATAACAATAACTTATAGGTAGCATACCTTCCTCTTTCATAGATGACATTAATGCTGTTATGACTGAATTGGGCAGAGAACACTGTGGATACACCCAAGAATATAATGGTTTTGTGTCGATATTTCCATCAAATGTGCCACAATTCATCAGCCTATGAAACCAATTAACCGAAGATGAAGATACAACTCGCATGCCAGTTTTAAGAGTGAAATCCAGTGGAATATTTTGCCCGGTAACATGAAATTCAGAACAGAACTTTGCTGCAGCAGGATTTGTATTTCCATCTAAAGACTCGGCAGGTGCTGAGATGTTAGTAGGCACAGCGGCTGCAAGCTCTTTGAAGGCTTTATCCTGTACAGAATAACTTTTACTGAGCAATAGTCTATTAAAAAGTAAAAAAGTTAATAAAACCAAAAGAAAAGTGTACCATATCAAATGAAAGGCCTGATAACTTTTTACCGCCTGATGATAACTCTGTAACACTACGAAAAGCATTCCCGCCACACTTTGTAATTGTGCTGGAAGGTTGCGTACTTCTATCATCAATACTACTTCTAATCGAATCGCGCAATTCCTTTGAGCTACAAGAAAACGATACGAGTATAAACAGAATCAAACATGCAGACCATCACAAGGTTAATAATATAACACAACCTGCAAAAAATACGTACCCTGAACACCGTGGTTCCCCCTCATCCGCAACCTTTGTAGAAGCAGAAGAACTAGTTATAGTATCAGCGCTTACGTTTTCCTGAAACAAATATGTAGAAATACATTTCTTGGTGTTGTTAACATTACTAAGAACTTAAATATCACAAGATTTTAGTAGACGCAATCTATTATATGAAACATACTTACAGTAGCGTTTGCATTCCCAGAAAGCGTCCTAAGCCTCTTGTTGCTGTTTTTTCTAATAGAAACAAATTCATCCATCCGGGTATCAATGTCTCTCGGATTCTTTAAAAGATTCAACCATGGTCTTTTTACGCTTTTAACTGATCACCCTGTATTCACATAAAACACAAGATTAAATATAAACTAGGGATCAATAACACACAAATCCTGAATCTTTAATGAAACCCTAATTTCCTACTAACATTTTGTATAATAATAATACACATTGTGAGTTGGGTACTCACTTTAAACAACTCAAAAGGTTTCTTTTTTTGTTTTGATCACAATGCAGAAGTGAAGGTAGGAACAAAAAGAAAACCCTAAATTGCTTGAATTATAAAGAAAAGATTACAGAGAGTATTTTAGGGCAAAATCAGGATAATAATAAAACCCTCTCAGTTTTGAATAATGCCTTGTTTCCCTCCTATGTAGTCTGTAGTTGTACTGTTGCTTTTCTTGAAGGCAGATAAGTTGCTTAAAAAGTCCTGATCTTTGGAGAAAGGTGTATTTTGCACCTCTGTGTTTTTTATATTTTATAAATTTTGCCCTCTATATCAAATACGGATAGTATTTATCCGTTATAAATAGACATAAGAATGTTTTGTTTTGAATTCAATTAATAAAAAGTGCATGAGAGAGTTTCTCAATCCTTGGTAATATTACTCATTTGTGTGTTAATCCGATAATTATACTTGTAGCAGATGTTTTATTTTGGACTGAACCTGAAATTTATTTATTTATTTATTTATTATTTATTTATTTATTAATTTTTTTTTGACTGAAAATGAAATACCCGACAAACCAAAAGTACCAAAAATATAGTTAATTCAAAAAAATTAAAAGTTTACTTTTCAACTACCGGTCGCACAAAAAATTAAATACAAACTGTAAGTCGCCCAACTTTTGTTGGGACCATTTTGATTATAAAAGTATTTTTTTTAAGTTTGACTTTTTTTGCTAAAAGACAACCATGATTGCCCAAAGTACATAGTCATAGGTCGCTCAAAAAAGTACAAATAAAGTACCTTACACACCACTTACACAAAAAGTACTAGCATGAGACACTTGTCAACATTTTAAGGTGGACAACTAGTGGTATAAGTTTATTTTGGAAAGTCGATTTTTTTAAGGCAGAAAAGGTTGTCCCATTTCAATTTCCGGGGAAAAAAAGAATTTGCTTTTAATATTTTATCTTTTACCGACGTTGGACGTGTAATGTCCAATTTTCTTTTGTTTAATTATTATACCACATATCTTTTTCTAGAGCAATGCTATACATTCCTACAATTTCTCCCTACTTATCTTCTTACTTCATATAAAGTTTGACATGTGTAATCCACTATTTATCTCTCTTAATCTCTTTCATCGATTATAACACTTGCTATAATCATAGATGTAGGAACATGAAGTAGAAATATTTACTCCGTATCATTTTTCCTTTCTCTAGACTTTGAAAACATGTTACTTGTTTACATGTGTGCCCAATTTACTTATTAATGGAATACGGTTAAGTTGGTCATGTGTTGTAACGACATTTCAGTTGGTAACATGTGACTTGTTTCAGTAAAGATATACTTCGTTTCAAATATGTCATGGAGTTATAAATAACTTAGGCTTTCTTTACAATAAACTATGACCGGGCATCCGCTTATCTTTGCAAGAGATCTCAAGTTTAAACCTCACTATATACACATATTGGGAGTGTCAGGGAAAGGGTTCGAAAATGGTGACGGGGAATGGGGATACCCCGGTTAGGTGGCCACATACATCATAGTTAAAGACTCGCTTTACACATGTAACTTGAACATGAAAAACCTCTTTCGTTTACCCATTTAATAAATACGGAAGTGATTATTCATGAATGTGCTTATGTAACAATAGCATGCGACTACCAAAAGAATATGGGTTTGAGTCTTTTTTTTTTTTAACGGCGGAATTTTATTAGAAACAAAAAAACTAGAACTAGAGAAGAAATTACAAAGCAATGGCTGAGGGATTAGACATCCAATCAGTCAAGCTAAAATATGTGGGTTTGAGTCTGAAAAACGATAGCTCGCAACATAACCATGACTCGAAGATACTTATAAATGGGCTTGATGATACAATTTTAAACAGTTAAAAATTACATCACAGATAGAGTCCAAGGGTAACTTTTGTAAAATAAATATATCCGTTACCGTAAGCATCTCTCATTCCATAGGAAAATGATTGGGAGCTACCCCATTCGGAAAATGATTGGGAGGCCTAATTTGTGTGCCTAAACATATGTGGCATCATCCTAATGGTTTGTGAGAAAGTGGGTCCCCTAGCAGCAACCATCCGGATGATGACACATAGACTTAGGCATGAATTTAGGCATATCTTTTAGGCCTCCCAATCACTACCCCATTCGGAAAATCAAACCAATGGCTTTCAACATTCCTTCATCCGTTTAATTCGTTACATCCATTTTCAATACCATTTTTTCATTACAAAAACAATAAAACTTTTTAACAAACTTGTTATAAATTTTGTACATCTTCACATTGGCTATATTCCTAGCTATAGGCGCTATATCACGTCGAATACAATGGGAAACAAAGCCTCAGGCCCTCCACAAACAGGATTCTTCCAATCCATTATAGGAGGTGAACGAAAAAGCCGCCATCACCACCACCAAAGCACTAAAAGACACCGAAAGAAATCTGAAATGCCTGCCGAAGCAGGTGAAATGCTATCAGTATTAAAAACAAAAACAGGAAATATGAAGGAACTTTATATGTTAGGTAGAGAATTAGGCCATGGTCAATTTGGTACAACTTTTTTATGTGTCGATAAAAACACTGGAAATGAATACGCGTGTAAAACTATAGCCAAAAGACGTTTGGTATGTGAGGAGGAGGTAGAGGATGTTAGAAGGGAAATACAAATAATGCATCATATGGCAGGCCAGCCTAATGTGATATCTATCGTTGGTGCTTATGAAGATGCGGTTTCTGTTTATGTTATTATGGAACTTTGTTATGGTGGGGAGTTATTTGATCGGATTATAGAACGAGGACATTATACAGAAAAAAAGGCTGCTGATCTTTCGCGGGTTATAGTTGGTGTTGTGGAAACTTGTCATAGTTTGGGTGTTATGCATAGAGACTTGAAGCCTGAGAACTTTTTGTTTGTTAATGAGAAAGAAGAGTCACCGCTTAAATCCATTGATTTTGGGCTTTCTACTTTTTTTAAGCCAGGTGAAGTGTTCCATGATGCGGTTGGGAGTAGTTATTACATGGCACCAGAGTTGTTACAACGAAATTATGATAACGGATGTGATGTTTGGAGTGCCGGGATTATTATATATATCTTACTATGTGGCGTCCCGCCTTTTTGGGATGGTGAGATTCTATCTATGATATGAACTTGTCATAATCATTTAGACCGAGTGTGTGTAAAGTTACCATAAATAATTAGATAAATTACAATTAGTTTATGTTGCAGCTTCTTTTAAACTAATTATCTGTATTTGAACCAGAGACGGATGAGGGGTTATATGAAAAAGTGTTAGAAGGTGAACTTGACCTTGAATCAGGACCATGGCCAAGTATATCCGAAAGTGCTAAAGATCTAATTAGAGGAATGCTCGTGCGAGATCCCAAAGAGAGGATGACAGCACGTGAAGTATTAAGTAAGCATATACCATAATACGAATAGACCCGATTGTGGCGATTTATTCATCTAACTTTTGCAATTTTATTATCTTCTAGACCACCCGTGGATTAAGGCTGACGGTGTAGCTCCAGATGAGCCTATTGATTCTGCTGTCCTATCTCGTTTGAAACAATTCTCAGCCATGAACAAAATAAAAAAGATAGCTATAGAAGTAAGTTTATAATTTACAACAGTTATGTTATAAGTTACTTTTGTTATGTTATTGCTGTTCACTCTTTAGTGTCACTACAGGTTATCGCTATGAGTCTATCTGAGGAGGAAATTGCCGGACTAAAAGAAATGTTCAAGATGATGGACACCGATGGCAGTAATCAAATCACATTAGAGGAACTAAAGTTAGGACTGGAAAAAGTTGGCGTGAATTTGAAGGATTCAGAAATGTCAAGACTATGGGAAGCGGTAATTCAAAGTAACATACATGATTAGCATACTAAATTCATTGTCTAATATGCTTACATTGCAGGCGGATATTGACAATAATGGCCACATAGACTATGGGGAGTTTATAGCAGCAATGCTTCATTTAAATAGAGTCCAAAAGGAGCATCACTTGTTTACGGCTTTTTCTTATTTTGATAAAGATGGAAGTGGATATATTACTGTTGAGGAACTTGAACAAGCATGTGTGAAATTCGGTTTGGATGATGTAGCTCTTCATGAAGTCATGGATGAAGTTGACAAGGACAATGTAATAGTTATTTCCTTTAAAATACTTACTTTTTGGTGTATGATACGTTTGGTATATATTTAAGCAGTTTGACTTCATCTTTTTGTGTTTCAGGATGGGAGGATCGATTACAGTGAATTTGTGGATATGATGGAAGAGTGTGAGTTTGGGAAGAACATCAAACCCGTAGGGTAAGGGGTAAGGTATCACTGTGATTATAGCTCGCTGATGACTTGAACAGTTAGGAGCCTGCAATATTATGCAAGTGCAGTTTTTGATGACTGTCTTTTGATAATGTTCGTTATTGTGGATCCTGATTGTATTTCGATAGATGTTTTGTTGTAACAATTGAGATGATTTGGATGAGCGCATTTTAACTGGCGATTTTATGTGATTTGTTTAGATTTATTTCAATCCATGATGCAATATTTGGTGTTGATTCTCGCTGTTAGGACCATTTTTAATTGTATATGAAAATCAATGAAAAGACATTAATAATTTCCCACTAAACTGAACTGCACAGGCAAGAGAATGAACGAACTATTAATAGACAAACAGCAATTTTGGTCTAGAATCTCGCGAAAATATGACTGAGGTCACGGAGTTAGCGAAAATATGACTGTGAAGCATCCATATTCAAATAAACCTTTGAACATTTGAGATTGAAGGTTTTACAGAATGAAAAACAATATTGGTGCAGAAAACGAACACATGATTCACGGGGCCAAAATTTTATGACTCTTAACTAAAGCAGTAACAGAAAACAAACAATTTATTTACAGAAGTTACAAACTTAACCATAATATAAAGGCCGGTTTTGGAAAAATTTTCATTACAATTAACTGTAAAAAATGATTAGCAGTGATTGTGTAACAAAAAGTATCCTCTTAAACATATCCCAAAAGAATATTACTATTGCACGTCAACAGTTAGGTAACGAACTTTTTTTATTACCAATTTAGTATGTGAAACTTGCTAATTTTCGACAATATAGTCATTACACAAGGGTATTTTAGTAAACAGCAGGTCAATGACTATATCGTCACATAAATTTGCATCGTTAGTCCTTTTTACTAACGGTCGTTAGTAAGTAACTTAAAATTTGCATCGTTAGTCCTTTTTACTAACGGCCGTTAGTAAATAACTTAAAATTTGCATCGTTAGTCCTTTTTCGTCCGTTTTTGTACGTTTTCGTCCGTTTTTAAACGTTTTCGTCTGTTTTTCTCACGTATTGCATTTTCAGGTTAAAATCTCGCGAGTCTTGATGTAAAACATCATTCCGGACAACTTTCATGTTTTTCAATTTTGATGATTCGGACCAGAAAATGATCAAAATCGTGATTTTTAATCAATACAAAAACCTTTTTTTTTAAACGATATAGTTGTTTCTTAAAACGATGGTCAAATCGATACATAAACATTTTTTAAAATTGATACAGAAACATTTTTTAATCGATGGTCAAAATCGTGATTTTAAATCGATACAGAAACTTTTTTTAAAATCACGATTTTGACCATTTTCTTGTCCGAATCATCAAAAGTGTGAAACATGAAAGTTGTCCGGAATGATGTTTTACATCAAGACTCGCGAGATTTTAACCTGAAAATGCAATACGTGAGAAAAACAGACAAAAACGTTTAAAAACGGACGAAAACGTACAAAAACGGACGAAAATCACGATTAAAAAACGGATGAAAACGTACAAAAAAGGAATAAAATGTGTAAAAAGGGACGAAAGCGGATGAATAAGTAAGAAATCTAAATTTTAAGTTATTTACTAACGGCCGTTAATAAAAAGGACTAACGATGCAAATTTATGTGAAGAACACAAGGGTATTTTAGTAAAACAGCAGGTCATAATGACTATATTGTCGAAAATTAGCAAGTTTCACATACTAAATTGGTAATAAAAAAAGTTCGTTACCTAACTGTGTAAAGTTGAGAAAGTACGTTGCTAATTTATGGACTTTACCCTTTTAAATGTTTGATATCTCAAAGTAGCTTGCCAAAACCATTATAAATATAGATGGTAATCACATATTTAATACCCGACTAAAATAGAGTTTTGGACAGTGAAAATACCAAAATCCATACATACTAAAAAAGCAAATGCCAAAAACTTAAGGTCATCATATCAAAAACATCAGCAAAATCTCAGCAACACATAAAGCTTGCCTCTCTTTATTAGAAGACTAAACAGCAAAGCCGATGACTCCAACTAAAAGCTCAAAGACTTAGGTACCTTCTAAGCTTCAGGTTTAACTTCCTTTCCTTCCACTTCATCCTTAGCCACACTTTCATCAACAGCATCACCATTTTCAGCAGGAGGCTGAACCTGTTCATCTTCGGGCAACGGCTCTTCCACATAGTCATTCTCAAAAGCATCAGCCGGGACCTCATAAATCCTCACTTGTGGCTTTTGTGGATCCTTAACCAGCACATACTTTCCTTCATTCAACTTCATACACAGATCCACAATAGACTTAACAATTCCCCACATATTCGCGGTATTCAGATTTATCTGGCCAGCAAACTCCCTCGGCTTATACCCAACAACAGCCAATATAACATGATTAAAATGATCACGAGGATGAACCCTAGTCACATAACCCAATTTCATCATATCAGCACTAGCCAAAATTGCTTGCGCAGTCCACTTAGCAATCTTATTAGCATTATTCTTCAACTCAGTTGCTAAAACCGCACCCCTTTGCGTATCCAACTTCCTCCTCCAATCCACACCCGAATACTTAGGATCAAACTCATTCAAAGCATTCAAAGTCAAAAACGATTTCTTATCATTAACATCAATATAACTCTGAACCTCACACCTAACAACCAAATTGGTATCATTATCCAGCTTCCAACGCCTATACTTATACCCAACCAACGCCACTTCCTCCCCTTCACTAGCAAACGGATTCACCTCATCAAAACTCACCTTCCCCCCATCCCCCCTAACCAAAACCTGCTGCGAGAAATTCTGATTAATAAACGCAGCCTCAACAGACAACGAATGAGCCGAGTTAATATCATCCTTAGCCTCAGGCAAAGGCTCCTGCGAAGTCTCATTAACCGACAACAAATCCAACTGCGACCCATCCCTCTTATCAAAAAACAACTTATTCCCAACTCGCTGAATCACAATATCCCAACTATAAACAGACCTAGGCGCACACATCAAAGTAGACAAAATACTATCAGTAGCAAAAACCGTAGCCTTATCCTCATTCGCCAACCTACGAATCACAGGATCATCAGTAGTGGTAACCTTAAAAAAGTTCCTATTCTTAAACCGCTCCAACCTACGCTCATTCTTAGGAGTAGTCCTATCATAACTCTTATCATAACCCTCAACCACACCACAAGTAACCAAATCCTCAGGCTCACCCACATTATACGACAACTTACTAAAAACCGAAAAGGGTATCTGGTCAAGCATATTCCACTCAGGTTGAATATCAACAGACGATTTAAAAACCGCAGACTCGCGTCTAGCAGCATTGTAATTACCTTGATTCCCAGGCCTGTTAGCATTATACTGCCTGTCCCTCCTGACCCTCTGCTTCTCAGCTTCGCGCTTTTTCGCCTCAACTTCCTCGTCTCTCCGCTGAGGCAGCTGGTTCTTGTTATTCTGGAACCTCCACTTTGGGCCGAATTTGGGCTTTGGGATGGGCTTACCGTCGACTAAGCGGAAAGAGTTGTCGTCTTCTGGGTTTAAGAGGCCGTCTTCGGTGGTGAAGTCGAAAGGGGAGTCGTGGGTTTTGTTGGGGTTTTTGTTTTGGTAGGTGTTGGAGCGGGTCCAGTCGGCGATACGGCCGAGCTTGTCGGAGCGGGAGAAGGGGGCGAAGGGGACGTTGGAGGGGGATGTGGTTTCGGGTGGGCCCCATCCGTCTGGGTTGAATGGGACGTCGTTGATTAAGAATCCTACCATTGTTTTTGTGATTTGTGATTTGAGACAGACTGATAATGAAGGAGACGACGAGGTTGTTTTTGTGAGATTAGGATGTGAAGAGAAAAGATGAAAGTATGAAACCCTAGTTGGGCGTGTAGTTTTTAATAGTATAGTCAGAGGGATAGATTTAAACAAGAAAGTACTACAATGTTCCTAAGAAATTCTTTTACCACCAGAGTGAAAATATCCTTATTAGTATCTCTAGAGAGGTGCTTAGAGCATGCGGTAACATAACTCAGGGTTAAAACTTAACGCACTGCCACCTCAATGCCACGTCAGCTTTTCCCTTTTAATCTTAACTCTTAACTTTCCACCCCGATAACATAACTTACATTTAACTCACCTTAACTCACCTCCACATCAATTTACAAATTAACCCCTTAACTATTTCATTTATTCAACTACCCAAATATTTCATTAATAACTTTAAAAATTACAATACAAAATAAAAAAACCTTTCAAATTAAAAACTACCATATAAAAAAAACTAAATAAAAATTATTAACTTAAAGAAAAAAAAATGTTACTAAAACACATGGTGTAAAATGTAAACACCACAAACAATAGGGACTAAACTACAAATGTCACCCTATACTCCTTCTTCCCCATCTATACCACATGCATCTTTTACACACACACACCCACTGAAAACACACAAAAACACACGCACAAAAACACACACAAACACAAACACATCACAAACATAACCACACAAAGAATCAAAGGGGCAAAAACGAAAGTTTTTTTTCCATGTTAACGCACGTTAATCTCTTGCCCGAGCACGTTAACGCACCCTTTGCCTTTGGGGGCCGGTAAAGTAACGCACCACGTTAAGGTGGTTCGTTAAGAGTTAACGCAGGTGGCTGCGTTAACTTATCGAGTGGTCTTATATTACCTCTTATATACTAAAAGGCGGAACCTTTTACTGTTCGACACTGTAGCTACAGTGGACGAAACAGTGCACGATTGCAAAATAGTCCCTAAGGTGAAACTGTCGTTGCAAGATAGGTCCTTCGGGGAATAACGATGCAACACGCCGGGGATTAACGATGCAACACATCGAGAATTTTAGGGACTTTTTACGTAAAAAAAAAACATATTATTTCCAGAATTATTTTGTACCTAACGAATTTACAAAAATGGTCCTTCCGGTTAGTTGTAAATAGCACTGTTAGTCCCCCGTTAGCAATCTTTTGCAAATTTAGTCCTTAATAATTTTTTTTCCCGATCGTTTTATTTCGATTTTAGATTAGACACAACACTCTCGCAGCAACGCGCGGGTGCCCTCACTCGTTTTTCACTAAATCCCGATCTGCCTGGGCCTGGTCCTTCCCGGCCTTTTGAAAAGCCTGAAAAAGCTTGCCAAAGAGCCTGAAACGCTCGAAAAGCCTGGGATTTTGTTGTTAGAGATCTTTTATTGTGCAATTAATGTGCTTCTAAAGCCCGCCAAAAAGCCCGGAAAAGCTCGAAAGACCCGATATTTTGTTGTTATAGAGCTTTTATTGTGCAATTAACTTGCTTATTTGTAATCTGTAACTTTGTTTTATTATTTTTTAGTAATGTATTTACAAATGTTGATTAAATATTTTCATATATAATAACTAATATTATTATTACAATCTATATATATATATATATATATATATATATATATATATATATATATATATATATATATATATATATATATATATATATATATATATATATATATATATATATATATATATATATATATATATATATATATATATATAACCCGGGCCGGACCATTTGGGCCGAAATAGACCTAATATTTTGGCTAGGGCCCGGACTTTCTTAGGTCCCGACTTTATTGAACTAAAAAAACCCGAACTTTTTTCGGCCCCATCCAAGCATGGCCTGGCACGGGCTTTGTGCACCTCTAAGTATTTCTATTACTTTCCCTGTTTTAAATTATAATATTAAATGGGTCGGTTTTGTTTAAAACCAACCTCGAACCATTCACTTTGATTTTTGAAAATTCTAAACTATTTAGTTTTGTTATTATTTTATTTTTGTTTTTCGGTATTTTTATTAAACTGGTTCAGAGATAATTTCATCTATATCTTTGAAAAAAATTGAAATTACATTAATATCCTTACAAAATTCATAATTACACCAATATAATTTCAAAATTTATAGATCTCAAATATATTCATGTAAACAATTTAATCTTTGTTAAGTAATTTCAAAATGATCTATTACCAATTTACCCTTGTGTCCTATTTGGTATACATGTTCTTCTTATTCCTCAAGTTATTTCTTTCTTCTTCATTAGATGCCCTTCTTCTTCTCATCAGATTAATACTAACACAATTATCATCAAGTGATTGAGTATTGCTAGTTTGAGTTTAAGTATAATTTAGTGTTGCTCAAAAGTATTCTTGATAAACTACTTATAAATTTTATTGAAAATTGCTACCAATACAAATATAGGAACACCACCTTATATAGTTATATACAAATTGTTAATGTATCTATGCATATAGTCTCCATTTACTAGATTAAGAAATTGTATTGAATTTAATAGTGAAGGGTCATTGTTTAAAGTTTTAGTTACCATGTTTTGCTTTAATATTGATAAATTATGTTATGAAGACTAACATAGAAGGGCAAAATGCACAAAAAGTACTCAACTTACTTTCAATATATAATTGAGGTATCCAACTTTATTTTTAACAATTTAAGGTATTAAAGTATAAATATTGTTCAGATTTGGAAAAAAATTACCTTCACATCAGGTTGTAAGTTATCATATTTTCTTTTGGCAAGTATTTACTTCGTATTCTAGTATTCCTCATAGCCCTTTCTTCAAATCCCAATTATGAACAGACAAAAAAAAACCTAATCTATTCTATTCCAACAAAGGAGGCAAAAACAACAAAAGTTGAGGATGTTTTGATGAACTCGATGAAATGTACGTATCCTGAAATCAACTAAGAAATGAAGAATACGGTTCCAACGGCAACAATACACTAGGAATCTCTAACAAAGAAACAAGATTCGAAATGAATTGTTAATAGGATTGATGAACAAATGAGTTTGTTATCATAAGAGAGAATTACAGAGAGAAAGTGATTTGGTTTACAAAAGCTTAATTGAGAAATGAAAGGTAAATGGCCGTATAAAGCCTAAGATATAGAGTAACAGATTATGCCGCCAAAGTCTGACTAACTCTTGAATATTTATAATTCCAGCCCCTCATCTTTTAGGAATGTTGACATTGGATCCTTATTACTTTTGACCCGTAACAATCCCTCCTTTTTCAAACAATGCTTATCCTCAAGCTTGTTCCTCAGACTCATAATATCTTTGAATCAAATCACCATAACTTTCAAGTAGCATCAGCATGTTATACAGTAGGAGCCGTACTTGCATCCACTTGTGTCAGCATGAATTCAACAAGTACCAACCATCTTTAGCAGCAGCCATCAACAACATCCTGGAAAGCTTTGTCAATATTCCTTCCAACCTTCTGATAAAGGAATTTTCATACTTAAGTGTGATCAGCTGATGAACAGCTAAAAATTCTTCCTTATGAGCAATCTCCCAAACACCTCCAGAAACAACAACTGCATTAAAGGAGTTCACAGTTGAACCAACTACACAATCTATATCTTCTACTACATCTAATCCTTCTACACAGAACACCCCTACTACAACACCACAAACCTCTGCCCAAAACACTCCCTTATCCACCACTGCTACTACTGACCCAACCAATTCAACTCCAACAACTAATACCACAACTCCACCTATTCCCACAAAAGCTGAACCACTCATCCCTTTCACCACAACTGCTGAACCAAACAACCTTTTCTTAGCGTAAACATCCTTACCCGAACCTTTATTAGACAATTTATCACCATTACTGAATTTCCCATGCTCACTAATAACCTTTGTAAACTTCACAGCAACATAGCAACTTGCTCTTTTCTGTTTCCTATTTGGCCACTTCCAAATGTCAAATTTCCCTTTTCTCAGCTTAACTTTGCATCGTGTGTCACCCCTTTCTTCCTTGTAGGCCATTTCCAATAATCAACCGTCACATATTTCTTCTTTCTTTTCGGCCATTTACATATATAAAACTTCAATTGACCAAAACTAGATTCCTTCCCGATAACATCTTCTTTCTCTATTGAAACATTTGTCCAGCTGCTACTTTGTTTGGCAATATCAGAACCATAAGTGGAAACTATATCAGATTTATCATCACCCAAGTACCTATCCAAACACCCTGTAAACCCATCCATTTCTGTCAACAAATGATGAAGGGTTTGTTTCCTTTCATCATTTTCCCATCCTAAACCCACTTCTCTTTGCCAACCTATCTCATCACTAAACGAAATACAGGGCACTCTCGACGTCCAACGAACCTTTTGATCCACTTCAAACGACTTTCCCATATCTCTATGAGTTGTCATTTGGTTGTTCCCACGGTTATTATTTGTTATTCCACCAACCAAAAATGACAATTCAATGTCACAATCTTCAACAAACGTTTTATCCCTTTTAACATCAGAACTAACAAACATCTTGTCAAATTTCAAAGGTGTAATTGTCTTCACTGTATCATGTTCTTTAAAGATGTGTGGATTATTAATGATCACTAAACACTTGTCGTTACCATCCTCTTTACTTGAATTATCAACAAACATGACACCATTGTTATCACCAACTTCCTTTAGACTATTTGATTCTACATCCTTCCCATCTTCATTCTGTTTACCAGCTTTAACAACACATATTTCTTGTTCCTCAACCAAAGACCTCAATGGACCTTTATTCATTTCACATCTATTATCAAGGCTATCAAACACCCCCACTGAATTTTGGCTCATCAATAATCACTACAAAACTGTTATCATTTGCTTCTATACCCTCATCCTCTTCAATAGTCTTACTAATGTCTTTAATATGCTTTCTGGTATCAAACTAAGTACCCATACTACCATCACAGCCCATCAAACAAGTACCCATCAAGCCAATGCTTACTTCAATCACTCCATTTGCGTTACTTGATCTCATAACCTCATCACCTTCTATATCATTTCCTTCATCTTCTTTTGAATTCTTTGGTGTATTTCCTGTAACTTCAACATTTTATTCATCGCAAATCCATTAGCACCAACAAGAATCTCAATTCCATCATCCTTTTCTCCACTCTCAACTTGTTCTTCACAACATTCATCAAGAGAAGTCAGCCCAACTGTGAAAAATAGTATTTTTCATAAACTAAATTATATAATAAATTGCTATTTATTATATTCACTTTGGACGTTATATGCATTTTAGCACATTTATGCATGTTTCTGCACATTTCTGCATGATTTCGGGAACCGTTTTGTACACTGTAGCTTACAGTGACTACTGAAAAAGTTTATTTTTGTCAGTAAACACAAATTTATCCATTTCGGATAGTTACTGACAAGTTTCGTAATTTACTGAGAGTTTCTCGGTATTTGCTGAAAAACAACGCCGCACGCGAACCGACACCACAGTAATTGTGAAAAAGGTCAAGCAAATATATTTTTGAGTCAGTAAACTCATTTTATTACTTTTCTGACAAAACCATGGCTAAAACGAGTTTCGGATGTTTCGGATGACGAAAACGAGTTTTTACATATATTTGGACATAAGGTGATTATTTTTATGACGTAGAACGGATTTAAAACGATAACTATATATATAACGAATAATATAGTTTTTACGTACTAAACTCTACGTACAAGAGACTAGTAAATAAATTGAGAATTTGCAACACTTGAGAAAATGGAAACGTTTGACAAACGAACGGGTCATGCCCAAATTTCTAAAAATATTAACACTTAGAGTATTTTACAAAATACTTACTTTTATTTATACTTTTCTAAATTTCAAGTATATATATATATATATATATATATATATATATATATATATATATATATATATATATATATATATATATATATATATATATAATGATATTATATTTTTAATTTAATATATATATATATATATATATATATATATATTTATATATATATATATATATATATATATATATATATATATATATATATATATATTATAAGGACTTAATATTTAATTATATTATAAATAATAAAGTATATTTATAATATAATA
>LBNU01028960.1:35637-53095 GCA_014162995.1 Artemisia annua
AAGATGTGCCAACTGTGAGGGATTTTCCGGAAGTCTTTCCAGAAGACTTACCTGGACTACCGCCAGCTCGACAAATTGAATTCCGTATAGACTTGGTGCCAGGAGCCGCGCCGGTAGCGCGAGCGCCCTATCGACTAGCACCTACGGAAATGCAAGAGTTGTCAGAGCAGTTGGCTGAGCCGTCAGGAAAAGGATTTATCAGGCCGAGTTCTTCGCCTTGGGGAGCTCTGGTTCTGTTTGTTAAGAAGAAGGATGGATCCTTCAGGATGTGTAACGACTATCGGGAGCTGAATAAGCTGACGATTAAGAACCGATACCCACTTCCAAGAATCGACGACTTATTCGATCAACTTCAGGGTTCGTCAGTTTACTCCAAGATCGACCTTAGATCAGGTTATCATCAACTTTGAGTCAGGGAAGAGGATATCCCGAAGACGGCATTCAGGACTCGATATGGCCATTACGAATTCCAAGTCATGCCATTCGGCTTAACTAACGCACCCGCAGTATTCATGGATCTCATGAATAGAGTGTGTAAGTCGTACTTGGATAAGTTCATTATTGTGTTCATTGATGACATCTTGATATACTCTAAAGANTAAAATAAAATATTACATCAATTATGAATTTTAGTTAAGTGTGACGTGTTCTAATATGAATAACAAAATGGTCTATAAAAGGATTGTTTGTTGTGTAAAGTGAGAAACCATGCTATTCAAATGCCCATATATTTATGCTATACTTATGCTTTAAATCTTACCTGGTTCCATCATGATACTTCAAATGCAAATAATCAAGTTCTTGGACATAATAAAAATCGGTTTAAGAATTAAATCCAAAGTAACAAGATTCTTCATGTAAATCTTTTTAATTTATTTAGTAAAATGTAAGATACGTACCGTTTTTATCATCTTATATTTATTAGAAGCCTTGACCTTGAAATAAAAAGAGCATAAGTATGCTCACTTAGCAAGGAGATCTTATAGCGGTATATAGTTATAATGATATTTTGGCTAAGTGTTTTGTGTAACGTTTTAAATAAAAACATATCACTACAACTATATGTTGCTATAAAATCCCGTTACTATGCACGAGTACTTGTCTACTTTCAGTTTTCATGATATGTGTTCTCATGTCTTGTGATGTCAAGATGGCACGTTTTCATGTTATTGGGTTTCTGGACTATCTACATCTATTGTGCATGCATCGTTTCATACTACCAACTTGCTTTCAATTGAATTAATTGATAAAAGAAATCGAAATGAGAATGTAGTCGTAATTACTTCTCATACCTCTTATTTATTTTTCTTTATAATTTGATCTTAATATGCAACGATAACTCACGTATCTTTGATGGTAATATTCAAATTCTCATTTTTTATGATTAATATGTATGAAAGTAAGTATAACTATGAAATAAATGGTTGTAAGGTTTTTCTTATGATAAAGTTCAAGCATATTTGACAAATTAATTTTCAATACAATCAAAATACAATATATGAAATATTTTGGGCTCAATCACATGCTAGATGCAATAATAGCATCCAATGGATTACGCCACGCTAATGACCATAGATTAAAAACCGTTAGTCCATTTTCATAGTTTTTCAAACGAACTTCAACACTATTACAGTACAACATTGAATATCAAAATGGAAGCAAGAATACATACTAATAAACATTAGAATAACCCTGTTGATTAAGTAAATATTGGTGATGAACTCTATGGGCATTTTGGACAACCTTCCTTGGCCTTCCGGTTGTTTAAGCATGAGCAAACTTGTTTGTTACCGTAAAAACCCGGTGGTACACACAAACAATTCGTGCAACATTTTTGGCAGAAGAACATGCATGGCTTGTGGTATTGTGTCTTGCTACATCTCCTAATGCATTCTTCACCGCACTCTGTTCATTTGGGCACAAACCATTAGACATTTGTAGCCAACAATTTAAATTCATCAAAATCACGACTAAATTAATTAGTCAATTGCGATGCATATATTGGATCTAAGATAAGACATAGGAACTTATGAGAGCTTTTTAAACTTCCAGGTCCAAATCGACCGCGATGTCTTCCATTAGCAGAGACCATGAAGTAAAGCAATAAAAGAACAAATTTATGAAGAAAAATAAGAGATTACAATGTACTAACCTCATGATCATCATCAACATTTTGTTTGATTTTTCATTTCCATTTCCATCTACTTCTATGAATTAGCACAAATTTGAAAATGAAAATTAGGATTATGGCGTTTATATAAGATATATTTTGGAAAGCATTAAAAAAAAATTTTTTTTTGAAAGGCAACAATTATAATAAAACCCACAAAAAATATGAGAATACAAAGAAATGGCATTAAATTTATAAAGCATTATTTTTTCTACACGATTGGCATACAATGGACATTGGCATTGACAGTTTCGAATTTTAAATCATTCCTATATTTACTACATATAATCAACTAATTATCAAATCATTCGTACATTACTAAGTTTTAAGTCAACTTTATTACATTACTACATATAAGTTTCAAGTCAACTTTACTACATTACTAAATATTCAATCATGTATTAGGAAACCATTTAATTTACCAAATATACTTACCGAATATAGTTACAACCCATATCGTCATTTTCTTTTTCCACATTTCACTTGAGTTTGACTTTGCAAGTCTTTACTTTAAGTTGACATTCAATATTCACTAATTATGGATTTTACTTTCTCTCACATTTGACCATTTTCAACATTTCACTTTTTCACAATTGACCATTTTTCTTTTATATGTAGTTAAGATGATGAGGTGCCACCAGCGGGTGGTAAACCAGGATGGGCTGCACCTCCAAATCCCCGAATGGGGCCATGGTTGCAACTGTTAAAGGCCATTGCGGAATCACATAATCTGACTCCTGAATTTGAGGTATATATATAAAAGACGCTGTTGTTGTTGAATTGTTGTGGGTTTGTGTCAACTAGATACAGGCCCAAATCTCCAACAAGATCCATTGGAGTTTTGAAGAAAATGTGGAATCTTCTAGGGTTGAACAACAACAACAACAACAACAACAACAACAACAACAACAACAACAAGGTGCATCAAGTTCATCTACACCAAGAGTTGTTGTGCAACAACAACAGCTGCCTCATCTGGAACACTTCCAGCTAAGCTTTGAGGAAAATGTAGCAGCACAAGATGGTGGCTGGAACTCTGACAAGGAGCGGGAGATGAGTAGGTTGGAAGCTCAGTTAGAGGCAGAGAAGTTTGCGAGATACTCTGCGTATGACGACGGGTATGACTCCGACAACTCTCAAACTTGGGATCACCCGGACTACAATTGAAGTTAGGTTTATGTTTATGTGATGCTTTAATTTAGTATCGTTTTTAATTTATGTTTATGTAATATTTATGTAACGTTTAAGTATTTATGTTAAGTATGTTTCTTTTAAATAAATTCATTTCCTTAAAAAAAAAAAAAAAAAAAAAAAAAAAAAAAAAAAAAAAAAAAAAAAAAAAAAAAAAANTTACAATACGATACGAAAACAAGACATACAACACAAATAACAGATACGATACGAAAATAAGACATACAACACAAATAACAGATACGATACGAAAACAAGACATACAACACCGTTAGATATTTTATTCGGCCCATCTGGGGTGGTTTCTCGAAACCTCCCACACGTGAACATATTTGAAGCTTTTCCCACCATAGCATTCTTTAAAAATTCTCATTGCATTCATGAGACAAACAGTGTGATCGTCCCCGGTTGTTAGCCGCAACTGTTTGTAAATACCATTGAATACAACACAATCACAGTTGAGTCTGCTCCATTTATTCGTGACCATATCGTTGTTTCGAATGACACCGTCAGAAAGATTGTTGAACATGGCTACAATCCGGTTCCAAAAAGAGTTTGCATTGTGGTTGAAAGCATCTTTATGAACTGCAACCCAAACTTGAGCTAGCAAGATTTCTTCTTCTACTGACCAACGATTATTCATTTCAAATGTTTGAAGTTTGAAAAAAAAATTGTAAATTTGTATGCTATTTATAGCCATTTGAAACAATATGAGCGGGATATATTTGAAATTCAAATTCAAATAGGAGCGGGATATATTTAAAATTCAAATTCAAATAGGAGCAGGATATATTTAAAATTCAAATTCAAATACGGGCGGAATATATTTAAAATTAAAATTTTAATAATATAGTGTTTGAATGTTTAATGATTGAAATTGTTGAGGGTAGAATTTGTAAATTGTTATTTTAAAAAAAAGTGGGTCTCTGAAAGTGGTGTTAATTGGTGTTATGATTTTCTTTTTTGATATTATGTTATTTGGTGTTGAGATAATGTGGCGCTGACGTGGCGCTGAGTTATTTCATAACTTGAGTTATGATTCCCCATGCTCTTATCGATTGCTATACTGTAATTTAAGGTAAGGTGACTGTGCTTGTTTGATGATGTATTTTTGATAATGAAAAATAAAATTAAGTTGAAAAAGACTAAAGATTATAGTCGCATAGAGAAATTGTTAAAAACTTTATCTCACAAGAAAAAAAATGTAGGTTATTCATACTTTTAAAAAGTGATAATAATACCCCTTCTAAAGCAACAAATATGCCAAACATAGTCATTCAAATTTGAAATGTATTATTTCAAGGTATAAGTTTATAAAGTTTGACAAAACAAAATTGTTAAAAGACAAAAATAACAAAAGAAGTACTTAGATTAAATAAACTAAAATGTAAAAAAAAATATAAAATTGTACGAATTGTATAAAGCTGTTTAGAAATATGTTATCGATGATAAAGTTATAAAGCTTAACAAGAAATAAATATTACTCCGTAAAATACAAAAATATAAAACAAAAAATGATAAAAATAACTATTCTTACATTCTAATAAATGAGCTGAGGGACTAACTTTGCAATCATTATAAAGCAAAGGTTCGAAATGGATACGGTCCTCCTCCTATTGGTCGCATTAGTTTAAGCAAAAGGCTTCAAATACCCACCACCAACTGTTCGACAAAATGTCCTCATTTTTAACTAGACGCCTGAGCCTAACCAGTAATATCCTCACATTCTCTCGGACCAAGGTTCGACCAATGGTGACTCTAGTGGTTGCAACCACTCTTGACCCTGCCTCCATCGGCCCAGCCTCTGCTCTCTTGTCTATGCCAGGCTGGCACCCCGGTCCTTTTCTACAGGTAATTTATTTTAACCTTTTTTTTACCGCTGTATGTAAAAATTTATTATTATTAGGTTAAAAATCAACATAAAAAGGTATGTTTGTTACGTATATGATAAGAAAAAACAAACATGTTGCTTACAATGACAACTTAGCCTATGTTTGCCAACGAGGTTTTTGATGAACTTGGGAGCGTTTAGATTTTAGCGTTTATATATGGGGGTGTTTGTTTCGGCTTATATAGCCGGCTTATGGCTTATTTGGTTTTGGGGCTTATGTTTCATAAGCTTACTTTTTGTGGCTTATTTTTAAACTCTAATGTTTGTATAAGCTTATTATGACATAATAAACTTATATAAGCCGAAAAGGTTCAAAATAAGCCATGAAAAGCAAGCTTATGAAACATAATCCCGAAACCAAATAAGCCATAAGCTGGCTATATAAGCCGAAACAAACACCCCCATAATACAATGCTTGTTTGGCAATAACGCTCTTATTTGAAACACTAATATAAGAAGCGTTAAAGTTAGTGTTTAGCATTTACGTCATTTTACACTTTATAATTACATATATTGCAATGTTACCAAACGATTTTATAAAAAACATAGCCATATGATATAATATAACACTAGACGTATACCCGCGCAAAGCGACGGTTTATAGTGGCAAATAATTATACTTGCGAAATCATGATTCCAGATCTTTGATGCAAAGCGTGTGTTTTTTGAAATACAAAACGTGTGTTTTTTAAAAGTTGCCAAGTTTAAAATTGATCAAGCTTAAGCTTAAGGTGTATTAAGTGATACTTAGGGGTAATTTAGGCAAACTACATTAATTTAAGTTTTCAAGATTTCAAGAATAGGCATTCACTCTTTATAAGTAGTATAGATATAGATAATATAAGAGTCGTTGAAGCACTTTAAAAGTTTTGAGATTAGTAATTGCTTCTTTTGTGAGAAAATAACCACATGGGGAGATGCTTACTTGAAAGTGCTTATAAGTCATGAGCATAAGCCAAAGTTAAGCAATTCTAACACCCCATATGCCAGTGAAATAAACTGTTTGGAAAAGCATATAGAAGTAGCTTATTTTAATACATTATATTTATTATTTTAAAATAGTAATAAGAAGATAAGTTTTCAATAAGGAATCCCAAACACTACCTTGATATTGATAAATTGCAAATAATGATAACAGTTACATTTTGATGCAATTGTAAGTAAAACAATTTCAGTAAAATATGGCATACTTATACTGTTTTGCCGATCGAGGTGACATATACTATGACAAAAAGGTGAATGTATGTTACATGTTAGGTGGAGTTAACCCTTTCTATATTTCTGATTCTGATGTTAAATTATATGGTATAGGAGATGGCTAGTTTTGTGAACAAAGATGTACGACTATTAAAGCATGATTACTCAAATGTTAGAGAAGATCACTTGGATAAACGATGGGAGGCTGCAACAGGAGAGGTTGTGGATGAGGTCATATTTCTTAGCAGACACACAGCTTCATCCAAACGTCCTGCGTTAACCATTCACCCAATCGGTATATGGTTATATGATTTAATGATCAAGAATTGTGTGACGTGTTATATTTGTTGTACTTGTGCGCGGGTGGTAATAATAATGGTATACTATTTATTCTTTTAGGTGTTCCTCATTTACGAGATGATGAGGTACCACCAGCGGGTGGTAAACCAGGATGGGCTGCACCTCCAAATCCCCGAATGGGGCCATGGTTGCAACTGTTAAAGGCCATTGCGGAATCACATAATCTGACTCCTGAATTTGAGGTATATATATTAGATTTTAACGGGTAAAAGAATCAGTTTCATACCAGTGGTGATATCCAGGGCAAAATATAATTGGCTAATAACCCCTTATTGTAAATCTATTTGAGTGACTTTTACTATCATTTTGTAAAACATCTCTTTTTAATTTCACATAGCTGTTCTTTTTGGTCATTTAATCAATTAGTTTCTAAAAAGTTAGTACACTCTAAGCACTAAATTGTCTGCTAGATGATTATAGCAACTTTAGACAACAAAAGAACATTCAAATTGTATGCTCTGTAACTGTTAAATTACAATTTTTAATTAGTTCTGATATTGAATTTCTTAACGCACATCCAAACATGCCTGAAATTCATGCAGGTAGCAAATTTTGCTATCTAGCACAGTTTCGTTTTTAATATGCAAAGTTGAAGACTCCTTAGCCTGACTCTATGTTTTGTACATTATAATCGATTGTCTTACTCTGTTACGGGATATAGGTTACATTGGAGGCCACGCATCATGGACCTGTCACTGATTCCCCCACAATGTTTGTAGAAATTGGTATGTATCATAAAGGAACACTCGGTTTTACAGTTTCCATATAATCTCCTAAAGGACACCATTTGCTTATTTGTTCTTTATGCCAAAGAAAAGTTGACAAAACCAATCGGAAAGCATTAATACTTTCATTTTATTTGGTATCATCTTAGGCAGCACAGAAGAGTATTGGAAGAGGCAGGATGCAGCACAAGCAATTGCTTTAGTTCGGTATCTCTTTTCAGCATATTCTTAACTGTACCATAAAATAGTGTTTTACCTCTTTCAGCCATGAAAATATCCCTTATGAAGAATAAAACATACGGGAAACATTCTCTGTTTCATTTGAGTTCTTTGAAGTCCAATAATTGGCATTGTTTCCAATGCCTGAGCTTAACAAAGCATATTAAATAACACTTCGTTACTAATTTTACTTTGAAGTTAGTTTGGAAAGGACTGGGGCTTGATGGAGGAGTACCTATTGGAGATTGGCGCAGGTAAATGTCATTCTTCAAAACTCATTATTTTTGTAGTACAAATCCTCGGTGGGGTTAGGGTTTGCACATGTATATGGTCAAAAATGATTTTGCAAGTTTTTGTGCTGTAAAAGAAATCATCCTAATGGTGATAAAAATTTGGGTCATTTATTGTTATAGTAGTGTATACACTCGTCAAAAACTGTGTATCTGCCACTAAATGGAGCAACTTGTATGCCATAAAAATTGTCTATCATGAAGATGTTGACAGAAAGTTTGCAACTTTCCTTACTATTTTGCTTAAATATGATGGTGTAGGAATACTGGAAAAAACAAAATTCTTCTAGGCGTTGGTGGCGGTCACTATGTTCCAAGACATATGGATATTGTTTTGTAAGTTATACTGCTTTTGTCATTTCTTTTTAATCTATAGTCATATCTTTTGGCTCACGTTTAGACGCATCGTGGGTACCTTGATCCAATCTATTTTACAATCATAATACTCCACATTTGCTCAACGTGTTATAACCGAGTAGTTTTATAGACAAGGTGTTCTTAACTGACCATTATAAACCAAAATTGATAACAACAATAGATCGCATTACAGAGATCAGAGATGTGTAAGAAAACAATAGGTTTATGCATTTGATGTATTATGTAAATCAAATTATCAGTGACCATGTCCCTAAGTAAACTAGGGCCCTTACTAGGTGTTGGGGTTAAATGGTAATAATCTCAAGGATACAAACCAATAAGAATTTAGCAACAATATTTTAATCATATGATAATACTTTTATGAGTTTTTTTTTTGGGGGTTTTAGCATCCTGTAAGTTGTTAACTCACGATTCCGTGACTCAACTCATAAAAGTCACGATATTGAAGAAGACACTTGTAAGTAGTAAAATATCTTATAGATCCTAATTCTTGAAAATAAAAGTTTATAAATTTTACAATCCCAAATTGAAAATAAAATACATAAAGTTTAGGTAACTATAATGTATCATAAAGTAATAAAAAAAATTGTATTTATATTATAGTCAAACATATAATAAGTTGGAACTTGGGATTTGGTGTGCGTGTTAAAAACTTAACTTCCAACTCAACCCCAACCTCTCCTGGTCTCTACGTTTCTTTAAGATTATACTCAAACAGACAAAATCATCCTTTAAAGTTTTTGTTCTCAAGAGGAGCAGATGGCCAACCACAAACATAATTTCCTATATAAAAAATTGTCAAATTTTACTTCTTTTTTTTCTTGTTTAACTCGTAAGTCTTAAGGTCATTTAAGAGTAAGGACTTTAGTCACCTTGTTCTAAGGGTAATTTGACTCGAATAGTAAGTCGACTCATGACTTGTAAGACTTTGACAAGTACGTGACTCTTACTCGTCTCTTCTTTGTACATGCATAGTTATTGTGATGGCACAAAATCATAAGCATTATACGTATGTATTACAAAATCGTAAGTGTTGTGCACGTAAGCTTAGTATGGCCTTACGTCTTGTGCTACTACCTCCTTTACAAGTGTTCATGATTCTCGAGGTAGCNAGTCAAAAATGATTTTGCAAGTTTTTGTGCTGTAAAAGAAATCATCCTAATGGTGATAAAAATTTGGGTCATTTATTGTTATAGTAGTGTATACACTCGTCAAAAACTGTGTATCTGCCACTAAATGGAGCAACTTGTATGCCATAAAAATTGTCTATCATGAAGATGTTGACAGAAAGTTTGCAACTTTCCTTACTATTTTGCTTAAATATGATGGTGTAGGAATACTGGAAAAAACAAAATTCTTCTAGGCGTTGGTGGCGGTCACTATGTTCCAAGACATATGGATATTGTTTTGTAAGTTATACTGCTTTTGTAATTTCTTTTTAATCTATAGTCATATCTTTTGGCTCACGTTTAGACGCATCGTGGGTACCTTGATCCAATCTATTTTACAATCATAATACTCCACATTTGCTCAACGTGTTATAACCGAGTAGTTTTATAGACAAGGTTTTCTTAACTGACCATTATAAACCAAAACTGATAACAACAATAGATCACATTACAGAGATCAGAGATGTGTAAGAAAACAATAGGTTTATGCATTTGATGTATTATGTATAATCAAATTATCAGTGACCATGTCCCTAAGTAAACTAGGGCCCTTACTAGGTGTTGGGGTTAAATGGTAATAATCTCAAGGATACAAACCAATAAGGATTTAGCAACAATATTTTAATCATATGATAATACTTTTATGAGTTTTTTTTGGGGGGTTTTAGCATCCTGTAAGTTGTTTAACTCACGATTCGACCCGTGACTCGACTCATAAGAGTCACCATATTGAAGAAGACACTTGTAAGTAGTAGGTCAAAAATGATTTTGCAAGTTTTTGTGCTGTAAAAGAAATCATCCTAATGGTGATAAAAATTTGGGTCATTTATTGTTATAGTAGTGTATACACTCGTCAAAAACTGTGTATCTGCCACTAAATGGAGCAACTTGTATGCCATAAAAATTGTCTATCGTGAAGATGTTGACAGAAAGTTTGCAACTTTCCTTACTATTTTGCTTAAATATGATGGTGTAGGAATACTGGAAAAAACAAAATTCTTCTAGGCGTTGGTGGCGGTCACTATGTTCCAAGACATATGGATATTGTTTTGTAAGTTATACTGCTTTTGTCATTTCTTTTTAATCTATAGTCATATCTTTTGGCTCACGTTTAGACGCATCGTGGGTACCTTGATCCAATCTATTTTACAATCATAATACTCCACATTTGCTCAACGTGTTATAACCGAGTAGTTTTATAGACAAGGTGTTCTTAACTGACCATTATAAACCAAAATTGATAACAACAATAGATCGCATTACAGAGATCAGAGATGTGTAAGAAAACAATAGGTTTATGCATTTGATGTATTATGTAAATCAAATTATCAGTGACCATGTCCCTAAGTAAACTAGGGCCCTTACTAGGTGTTGGGGTTAAATGGTAATAATCTCAAGGATACAAACCAATAAGAATTTAGCAACAATATTTTAATCATATGATAATACTTTTATGAGTTTTTTTTTTGGGGGTTTTAGCATCCTGTAAGTTGTTAACTCACGATTCCGTGACTCAACTCATAAAAGTCACGATATTGAAGAAGACACTTGTAAGTAGTAAAATATCTTATAGATCCTAATTCTTGAAAATAAAAGTTTATAAATTTTACAATCCCAAATTGAAAATAAAATACATAAAGTTTAGGTAACTATAATGTATCATAAAGTAATAAAAAAAATTGTATTTATATTATAGTCAAACATATAATAAGTTGGAACTTGGGATTTGGTGTGCGTGTTAAAAACTTAACTTCTAACTCAACCCCAACCTCTCCTGGTCTCTACGTTTCTTTAAGATTATACTCAAACAGACAAAATCATCCTTTAAAGTTTTTGTTCTCAAGAGGAGCAGATGGCCAACCACAAACATAATTTCCTATATAAAAAATTGTCAAATTTTACTTCTTTTTTTTCTTGTTTAACTCGTAAGTCTTAAGGTCATTTAAGAGTAAGGACTTTAGTCACCTTGTTCTAAGGGTAATTTGACTCGAATAGTAAGTCGACTCATGACTTGTAAGACTTTGACAAGTACGTAACTCTTACTCGTCTCTTCTTTGTACATGCATAGTTATTGTGATGGCACAAAATCATAAGCATTATACGTATGTATTACAAAATCGTAAGTGTTGTGCACGTAAGCTTAGTATGGCCTTACGTCTTGTGCTACTACCTCCTTTACAAGTGTTCATGATTCTCGAGGTAGCACAATGCAATATTGTGGTGCTAAAACTCAAGGTTATTAGATAAAGAGGTGAAAAGTTCATGTGTATAACATTTCCGTTTTTGTCCACATAGATATTAAGGTTGTTTAACATTTAAATATAACCTCTTCACAAAGTTTTGAAATGTTCATCCTAATAGCAAGGATTAGTTCGAAAGATAAAATCATTATCTATAAACTTAGTTATATTATTGTATTAATCAAGAAGTTGGGGATATTGAGTGCTCAAGAGTGAAAGGTATCATGTTTAATGAGCTATGCTTAATAAGTTTTCATGTCCGGTATTTGATAGTGGAGTCGTATCACTTGCTTTCTTGAGTATTAAGCGCTTTGGTGTTTCTTATTTGTCTACATCGTGATAGAAAGTACGTGTTATCCTGATATAAAGCCTTTGGGTTCCAAACCTACTTTCTTTTATTAAACTTTGGTCCTAAAAGCCTGTCATTTATAAGTATCTGATTAGTGAAAAATAGGAAAGATCAATAAATGGTTGTAATTGTTAATTCTTTTTAACTGAATAAGTTTTGATCACTAACGCTAAATTTTCGCTGGTCACTTGACTTAGAAACAGATTTCTTTTCCCACGTTTGAGTTAGGTTTCAACACCTTATCGGCTTTCCCTACAAGTACCGTATCTTATAATGTTATACTCGTGTAACTTGATCTAGTCAAAATGGAAGCTATGATTCTTGCAGCAAGAGTAATTTCAGTTAAAAGATATTTTTTTTTTTTGTAAATATGACGAAAATATATTATTTGAGTAGATGTATGTATTTTCAAAGTATTTAAAAGGCATTTTTGTCATCCAACATGTGTTTCCTATCAAATTTGAAATGAGATTTGGAATAAGTGAAACCGGAATACCGGGTACATAAATTGGGTGGTCTGCATGAAAATTTTGAATAGTTGAGTACTTGAGTAGCCTCCACGTGCCTTATCCCTAAAAATGACCTATTTACCCATTGTAAAACTAATTTGAGAGACTTCTACTCTCATTTAACAAAGTTTCTCCTTACAAGAATGTCATTTTCATCCACTTGTGTATTAATTCCTATAAATGTGTCATATGACTAGTGCATTTAATCATCACAATTTGAAGCAACAAAGCAGAATTACACATTCTGCAGCCGGTTGTAGTTATCTTATTTCTGTTATTAAAAACTCACATCATCTCTTTCAAAATGCACATCCAACCACCCTTTTAGTCCTAACAGTAACTCGATAAGTTGAATTCTGTCTCTTGTATAACTAATGAACCGTTTCAGGAAAAATGATCTTTGGGTGGGGCACCTACTATCGGGGTATTCATTGCCAATGGAAGACAATGGGGATGGAGTAGTAGCTGGAACTTGGAGGGAAGCAATCAAAGTTGCATACGAGGTTACTAAAGAAGCGTTCCCGGGTGGAGAAGTTCTCGTTCATCTTGATCAGAAGTAAGTATTTCCCATGAATCTATAGGTGGTAAAATCCTCAAATACGAAAGACAAGTATAATATGTTTAGTCATTAAGTTTTCCTAGTGTGTAAAGAAAAACTTGTGAGTAGGGGGTTGGGCCCTTGGAATTTTATATTCTTTTTATAAATTAAAAATAACTAATGTTGTAAATATTATTCCAAAAACTACATTATCATATTAGTAATCTAATCGTTTTTCAATATTTTTAAAAAGACTTATTTGGGAGGTTATGCATTTTAACACTTCTTGGATAACATTTGATCCCTTTGAATCCTTCAACAACCTATGTAAAGCGTTTCTTCTTCAGTAAAATCTCTTAACCCGATCACTTTGATAGTTTGACCTATCAGACATAAAAAAAAACATAATCTAATTGACCCCCGCTCTCACAAATATACTTCTAAATATAGTGAATAGGTGTTTTAAAACACACACAAGATCACTGCCCTGTCCCACTAAAATAAAACATTTGACTAAATACATCATCACAAGCGTTTGAAGTCAAACTTTAATTTCCTACTGAATCACAAATGGAAAATCACGTGCACAAAGAATTACAGTACAATTTTGCAAGAATAAATGTTTGTTTAGCTTAAGATTATTCGTCCGTAAATTAGTCACAACTGGAAACGGAACTGTGGTTGTGTGCTCAATGGTCATATTGATTAAGAACATTCTGAGTTCATTTAGCTATTATGTTTCGCTAACTTGAACTAATTTAAATGCAGGAGCTTTAAAAGTTGGCAGAAAAATGCTATACTGGACTTCTTGAAAGAGCAGAATATGAACGTTGGCAAGCCTACAGATTTTTGCTAATTTCTTCACGAAATCACAGTTTAGTGATGTTTTACTTGCACGGTTATTCTTTGGGTACTTTGTACTCAACCATTGTTACCGTTACAACTAAGTAACACACTTATTAAATTGCAATAGGGGGTCATTTTATATAAATACATATATGTGAAAAGTCAAAATAGGTTCTTTACGTCGTTGTTGACTCTTCCTGGAGTTACAATTTTATGATCAAAGAGGGAATAAGAGAATTTACATGTTAGCCTATTTATTATCTCATCACTTATATGACATGAAACTTGGATTTGGACTAAGGTGGTGTGCTGTATTGTGAAAGTAATTGTCTGGTTATTGCATTTTCCACTTGAAAGTTGCTAAACAGTTTTTTTTGAGTAAATTGCAAAAATCATCCCTAAAGTTTGACCAATTTGCATATTTCGTCCCACATATTTCGAAACTGCAAGAATCGTCCCTAAAGTTTGGCCCGTGTGCATGTGTCGTCCCTAAAGTTTGGCCCGTGTGCATGTATCGTCCCTAAAGTTTGACCAATTTGGGACGATATGTGCCCCAAAAAGGACGATATATGCCCCAAAGGTTAACTTTAGGGACGATCCTTGCAGTTTCGAAATGTGTGGGACGAAACATGCAAACGGGCCAAACTTTAGGGACGATTTTTGCAATTTACTCATTGTTTTATGTATAGTTATAGTGAATAGTTATCTGATTATTTGACTATTAAGGGTCACGTACTCGATTTTGAATAATGATTGCAATTTTCAAGTTGCAAATCAGTACTTTATATTTGAGTTCTTAGATAAACAGTATGTCAAACAACTAATTCTCAAATTATCATCAATGCAGACAGTGTAAACATATCCAAAAAGCTTCCTTCTACAATCTACTTATCTGAGTACAGTTTATGTAATATAATCGACATTTGAACATTGTTCAGGTCAAACCAAACTCCATTTCACACAAAACTCGTATACACACATGTCAATACATTCTCTTTTCATATTCTTTACTGATAGAATAAGATTTAGCGTTACAGGCGGGATAATTAATTCAATTCACATAACAGTTAAAAGAGTATGATTACACCACAAAGGTTTCCAACATATAAGGACTCCAAACTTGTCGACTTCTACACCAAGGAAGTTTGAACTGACGATGAAGTCCATACTTGACAACTTTGACTTTTACACCAGTCAACTTCTTAGAACAAAAGATTGCAGATGCAACCTAGCATTGGCTGCTGCGGTGATCGAGTCGTCATCTTGTTTTTCTTTTGCAGCAGCAACGGCAGCCATGTAAGCTTCTTGTGCCTCTTTCATTTTGCTTGTTTCCAACTCATCCATATCATCCTGCATTTTTACACACCAAATTAGACAAACTACATATCTTGCAATTTTTTAACTAATGGGAATGCTACTTGTTCCATTTAGCTTACTGTGTCAGGAAGGTGAACAAAGTGTGGGGTGACATCGTGCTCTTGGTCTGAAAGGTCAGAATTGTCAATTGACAAGCCTTCGAATAACAATGTATATGATGACATCTCTCCTTGAATGGCAATCAGATCTTGCTGAAGTTTTTCCACCTGCTGGTTGGACGTCATTGTTTCCCACTGTAACTTCTCTACAGCTGCTTGTTTATCAGCGAGTTTAATCTGTATCGGACAAGACCATCAACAACATAATCTACAGATTTTAAAATCAGGTAGCGTAAATGCCTTACATAAAAGCAAACAAAGACATAGTACGGGTGTTTGGATTTACGTACTTACCCCTTCTTTTGACCTAACTTGAGACTTTTAATTTCAGTTCATAAAACGCCTCTTTTTTTTAACTAAAATTTCATTTTAGGTTCTACCAACTTTGTAAGTGATTCTAGATATTGAACATCACTTTCAAACGCACACCCAAGTCCCAAACACCCTCTTAAACTGATACCTTCACATCGGCTAATTGTGCTTGAGTAGACCGCAGTAAAGCCTCCTTTTCTGATGCTTGCTGTTTCACTTGATTTAGCACGCTGTGAATGGAACTGATTTCATGTTTTGATGCTTCAGCTGACTTCAAGGTTTCATCTTTCTCTAACAACTGTCTTTGAAGATCCTCCACTTTTTCCCTTAATTCAGCCAATTCTTCCTTTTCCTTAGTCATAACTGCATTAGAAAACAGAGATAACCCGTCACCGCCTCCTTCTTGTTCGTTGCCACCATTTTCCCTGCGTTTCTTCCCGGGAATTGATTGAGCATTCCTACTTTTTCCTTCAGTCATCTGAAAAAGATCATAATATGAAGACCTTATATATTTTTCTCAAGTAAGAAACAAGTTCTTCCGGACATAGTCATATAACAAGCAACTACACTATTGCTAAAAGCCTAAAATCATCATACACGATAATGATATTCCAATTATGCTAAAATCTACCATACTTACTCGGCCTCAACATGCTTCAAGATTATTCATGTTATTAACTAATTCACAAAACAAGGGATTCATCTAGGTAAAAACACTATGCTACTGAATTATCATTCTCCAACCCGAAACTAATAATAACAGTATCATTTAGGAAGCAGACGCGTAAACCTTGCAACTTGTAAAATTCTCGTAATTCAATCAAAGGCAAGCAAAACAAAATCGCAAATTTCATCATAAATTAAAACATCAAAGTAGACTGCAAGTTGATACATTCCAATGTGAAAAGAAATACCTTAGTGATTGAAGGCGTCTTGGTTTTGATCATAGACCCTCTACGAGTGTATGAACTATTCGCCTTCTGATCCTACAAAAAGAAAACAAACCCAATAATTAAATTAGGAGACCAAATGTTGGGCGGGGATGAAACCAATTTTAATAATAAGTAACTGAAAAGCGTATCCAGGTATAGGAAAGAAAGACATTACAAGTCCCAAAATTAGGGGGTGTATGGGATTACTTGTGTCTAAACTCTAAACTTCTTATTGCTTTTTGAAATAAGCATGTTGAAATAGTCAACTCCAAACTTACACCACTCATAAATAACATACAAGCAATTAGAATAAGCAATCCTGGACAGTTTCAAAACTGCTTATAGCAATACACAATAAGCAAACAAGCAATTGGACCAAGTAGTGTCTGGGATTTGTTTATTACAAATGCTTCTGCAAACTCATTTGTAACAAAATGCAACACAATTATTCGACACCACATTTATTTAAGTTTCTGGCAACTATGCGAGTGGCAAAATAATCAGAATCAAGCAAGCAGTTTGGAACAAATAACTCCCAAATTGCTTTCTGAAAACTACTCATTTCACCAAACAAACTCGCAACTTTATCATATATTCCGTTTAAATAAGCAATGACAGAAACTCCCAAAAACCCCTTTATCCGCAATAATCAAACTTCATTAAACCA
>LBNU01028960.1:53326-80895 GCA_014162995.1 Artemisia annua
AAAAAAAAAAAAAAAAAAAAAAAAAAAAAAAAAAAAAAAAAAAAAAAAGTAGTAAGTACATACAATTAAGGATTGAACAAAGGGAACAATCTCAACAAGATCATTATACAAAAGACGAGTGACATTCCCATTTCCATTTCCGGTTGAAGGGCGGAGATCTTCACCGCCTGAAAGCCATGAACTCGCTTCTCCACCACCAAAACCAACATTCTCTTGTTCTAAATCAAAGTGTTGCTGCTGTTGTTGATACATTTTCTTAATGGGTTCTTTTTATAGATCAAGAAAATGAAAAAAGATTTGGTTTTGAAAATGGGAGAAAAGAGAATAAAGAGGGATTGAGACTTTTGAATGGAAAAATCTTGTTGAAATAGTAAATAAGATGTGTTTTTCTTGTTGTTGTCTTTGCCGTTTGAAAATACGTTTTTTATTTCTTTTTCTTTTTTCTTAATGCAAATGTTTTGTTTTTTTTTTTAATAAATATTTATTTATTTTTTATTTATTTTATTGGTTATGCTATGTATATACGGTTTTAAAGTAGTTATTAACTGTTTTTAACTTAAGTTCGGTTGTTCATTCATTAAGAGAAAATATCTCACTCTATATGGGTATGTTTGGTGTTGAGTGATGCAAAGCTTTTTAGGTATCAAGCATTTTGATTTTTAGTGATCGTTTGACAAAGAAGGGATGATCATTTTACTTTTTTGTAGTCGTTTGGCAAAGGAGCGATGAGCTGTGGTTATTTTTTAGGAAGGCTGATTCTTCAATGCTTGTTTAAGAAGCTGTGGCAAAGGAGCAGTGAGTTGTGACAGTTTAGTCTGTGTTTTTGTGTTATCTTGCTATGGATGCATCAGTAGATGCATATATCATAGTTATTTGGCCATAAATAAAGGTCGAATATAACCATGTTGTTGTCTTGTATGTAAGTAACACCCGACCATTTTACACATGTAACCATGTTCTATTTAAATATGTGTATATCATTTAAGTCATTTTGCTCATTTATAATTACAGTTACATATGTTACCAAACGTTTTTATTAAAAATAAATAAATTACTCCTCACTGTTACTACTCACAGCTACTGCTTATTGCTACTGCTCACTGCTACTTTTAACAAACACACCCTATAACGACCAAGTTTTATCATTATCTAATTATGTCATTCAAACTTTATATTTGCCGTGAAAACTATTGAGCCAATTCAGTGTCTAATGATAACTGATGATTTAAACATAAATTAATCTAAGTAAGAAGCAAGAACAATATCCCGTTTAACCCAAGCCAGTTTTTTACACTCCCCAATCCCAGCCCAAAAGATATCTCGCCTCACTCTCTCAAGATGCTTTAGCACACACGCTGGAACATAAAAATTTGAGAAGTAATACAATGGTAAACTTCTGAGCACATATTTAACCAAGGTCAGCCTCCCTCTGAATGACATTGTTTTAGCCTGCCTATATGTTAATAGCTTTTTGAACTTCTCAATGACCAGTCTCCATGCCGACTCCCTTTACTTACCCCCATAAGAAGACCTAAATAAGTTAAGGGGAGTTCCCCTTTACTACACTTTATAACTCAAGCGTAGAGTACCACTAGACACACCAAGTTACTTTTGCTCAAGTTAACTTTCAAGCTTCAGACATTCTCAAAGACCACACACATAAGGTTTTTTGCATTGAGTTTACTCCAATCTCCAAAAAAATATACCATCATCAGCATACTGGAGATGCATAATATTAATACCCTCATTACCATTCTCAACACATTTGACGATACCCTTATTAAGCGCGTATTGCATAATTACATTTAACCCTTACACCGCATGAATAAACAAAAATGGTGACAACGGATAAGCATTTACCAACATTGAGATAGTCGCTGAAGATAAGCACGCTTTAATCCACTTACACTTTATTTCCGAAACTCATACTTCTAAACACATCTAATAGAAAGTCACATGCCTTTTCAAAATCTACCTTAAATAACAAACATTTCTTCTTCGCTATATTAATATACCCCATTGTCTCATTTGCAACCAGCACGCCGTCCAAAATATATCTGCCCTTTATAAACGTGTTTTGAACCTCGCATACAATTTATCCACAACCACTTTAATTATTTAGGCTAACAACTTTGCAATAATTTTATAGTAGAACTAATCAGACTAACTAAGCTGTAGTCACCCAACCCGATGGGATCACTTACCTTAGGAACTAAAGTAAGAAAAGAAGCATTACACACCCTCGAAATCTCTCCCCTGGTCTAGAACCATCAGATCGCGTTAACAAGGTCCCCTTTCATTATATCACATAATTTCTTAATGAATTTGAAATTAAAGTCATCAAGACCAGGACATTATCGCTCCCATACCCACATATTGCACTCCAGATTTCTTTTTCACTAAACTCTGCCTCTAACCGACTAACATTATTTTCCGAGAGTTTTGCAACCCTGTTATTATGAAAACGAGGCCATTCTCCCTCTTTCCTTGAAAATGTTACCTTATAGTAATTATACATTTGATCTTAAATTGGTTCTAGATCCTCGCACCATACCCCGTCTACCATCAGACCTCGAATGTTATTCTTGTTATTTCTTCTTTTCACTATCGAGTGAAAGTACTTGGAGATCTCATCACCCTCAATATCCCATTTGAATTATGCTTTAAGATACAAACTTTTATCTATAGTGGTATTGTTTTGCTCTTTGTAGTATTTTTATTTCAATATGCCTATTTAAAAAAAATCTAGCAACCTCTGCAAAGTTCACGTTAGACGCATCGTCAAAGAATCAAAGATAACTTGAAGATGTGCTTCTCCAATAAATGCTTGACACTTACCAACAACGCGTACGTGACATCCTCATTTTTCTCTTATATAAAGAGAATGTTGGTTGGAGTAACTGCTAATTCTTCCACATTTAATATCACATTTAGGAAGAGCATTTACTCTCGTTCAACTCGTTATTATCCCTCCAATCCGAGACTCATACTTCACTTGCAAACTATAACTCTTGTTTGAGTTTGCTTGATCAGAGAGCAAAATCTTATTGTCATTCAATTAATTGTTCATCCGCAAAACACTCTTTAATTCGCTGATTTATTCCAATAAGGATTATAAATTTAAAAAATTTCTATGTGTTATTGTCTTAAACCTTTTATACATTTTCTTTTTTTAAAGTGTCATGGATTAGAGAACTACAAAAACCATCAAAGTTTTAAAAATTTCCTATTTTTGTGAAAATGATTATGGTTAAAGTACGCATATATACATTATCATGTTGTACCTTAACA
The DNA here is from genome assembly GCA_014162995.1 of Artemisia annua. Taxonomy (NCBI): domain Eukaryota; kingdom Viridiplantae; phylum Streptophyta; class Magnoliopsida; order Asterales; family Asteraceae; genus Artemisia; species Artemisia annua. Next base: position 56,618 of record LBNU01028960.1, read on the forward strand.
ATAAACAATCACCTCCATGATTGTAAACAAAAAGATTAATCACGAATAATAATTAAATTTAAGAACTGCCTCATTTAGGTATGTCAAACACAAAAGTTTCACAACAATAGAGTATTATTGAAACTTTGAATGATTTTCATGAGCAATATAAAGTTAAAGTAACTAAATTGAAACAAATAGCAAACTTTGATATTATTTGATGATTTTCATGCTTAAATAAAAATAGGTCGCAAATTTTTGACACCGTACTAAAATCAACATGAATTCGATAAATTTGGTACGAAAATAAACAGGGTTAAAGATAATGGGTCAGAGACGAAGACTAAAGTCATCCATTATGGTAAACTTTTTAGAAGGTTTAAACTTGTATTATGACATTAAATTATAAACATTTTTGTTTATTAAACCTATCTCCATTATGTATAAACATTGTCAAGTTTTATAAACATCTCACATAATCAAAGACACTAAATTATGAAAATGTCCAACATCATAAACCTCTTCATGACACATAGGTTTGAAATGGATCCTGTTGGGTTTTAGGATTCTACTTCTGGTAATTTCTCTAAGTGTCAAACTGCTGCTGAAATTGGACTCTGCTGCTAGTGTAAACAAACTGCTGCTAGCTCATTCTGCTGCTGAAGAATTACAAGACTCTGCTGCTTGAAGATAAGGATGTATACGTGTCTTGTAATTATAGTAATGATATTATGTATATTCTATATGTTTAGAATATCTTCGTTTTGTGTAAGAAGTTATTGTAAACCGTGTAGGGTTTCTTAGTCTATAAAAGGAGATCTCTAGGGTTAGAGTTATGTACGTATTGTGTTAGAATCAAATTCACTTCAAGGTTGTAAAACCCTAACATTGTTAAGAGTGCTCGTATTAAATATATTGAAGTGTTTAGTGTGAATTACATTGTTCTGTGTTCATTGTTCTTCTTAAGTTAAGCAATATATTCCGCATATTGTTGAAGTGTTTTACAAATCAAGTCAGCTTCTATACTTGTTGTTTTAGATTTATCTAAGATAACAAATTAGATCAACTGCTCAACTGGGATCAACAAGAAATCAAGGAAGAATGTCTTGAAGCATCAGTTTGAAAACTTCACTTCTTTAAGTGCAGAAAATCTTGATGGCACCTATAACAGGCTTCAAAAGCTTGTAAGCCATCTAAAGCTTGTAGGTTATACAGTTCCTGAAGAAGACATCAATCTCAAGTTTCTCAGAAGCCTTGCACCAGAATGGAGCATGCATACTGTTGTGTGGAGAAACAAGGCTGATTTTGACACAATGAGCTTGGACAATCTCTATAATAATTTGAAAGTGTACGAATTTGAGATGAATGCTACATCCACTTCATCTACTGCTGCTCAAAATATAGCTTTTTTGTCATCCAAAAGCAACAACTCTACAGACACTCACTCTGCTGCTTATGGAGTCTCTGCTGCTAGCACTAGTGGATCTGCTGCTGGCTCTAATAACAGTGACACTATGAGTGATGCTGCTATCTATGCATTCTTGGTTGATCTTACAACAGGTACTCAAGTTCTAAATTAGGATGCAGATCACATTGATCCTGATGATCTTGAAGAAATTGATTTGAAGTGGCAAATGGCTATGTTGACCTTGAGGGCAAGGAAGTTCTTGAAGAGGACTGGAAGACAGCTTAAGTACAAGGCTCAGGGAAACATGGGCTTTGACAAATCAAAGATGGAATGCTACAACTGCAACAGAAAGGGTCATTTTGCCAGAGAATGTAGGGCTCCCAAGAAGCATGGAGATTCCACCAAGAAGACTGCAGAAGAATCAAAGCCTTCTACTGCTTTGGTATCTTGTGATGGTTTAGCTGACTATGATTGGAGTGACTTGGCTGAAGAAGAGCCAAATCATGCTCTAGTTGTTGAGGTGAAATCTACAGGGCATAACTTTGCTCTTATGGCCTATGCTTCTTCATCATCTGGCTCTGACTCAGAGGTATCCAATGAATCAAATGATTCTACTTGTTCTTTTCAGTCATGTGTGGACACTATAGAAGGACTTAAGGCTAGGAATGAAAGTCTTAGACAGGAAGTTGAATCTCTAAAACTTGATAACTTAGGTTATAAAGTAGGAATTCAAAATGTAGAAAGAAGACTTGAATACCTTAAAGAGTGTGAGTTTGAATATGTTGATAAGATCAATATACAGGATGGTGAGCTTTTTGTTAAAAATAATGAAATAGAAACACTTAAGAAAAAGCTAGTAGAAGCAGAACAGGCTATGGATGCAGCTCTTGCAAAAAAAAAAAGATAATCATGTTGTTAGAGTTGAAAAACAAAATTTGCTTCAACTGTCATAAATAAAACCATTGAATGTCAATTAATGAGAAGAGGTAGTGGTATAGGATATAATGAAGTAGCTCCTCCTGTAAAAAGTGCTTTTGCACCACCAGCTAAGGAGTTATCATTTCTAAGTGAGTTAGATGTCAACAACACTGTAGGTGAAACTAGTAATGTTAATAATAAAACACCTAAGGTTGCTGAGAAAAAGTTTTCTGATGCACCAATCATTGAAGATTGGGTGTCAGATAGTGAGGATGAACAGGTTGAGTCAACACAAAGTGACAAAAAGGAAGAAATTCCTAAAGTTGATGAGTTAAGGGTTAAACAGGTTAGATTCTTGAAACCTGTGTTAGGTCATTCTATGTCTGGAAAAGTTGTTGAATATAATGAGATACCTAGACAAAATATGAAAAGGTTTAATAACAAGCCCAGGGGAAATCAAAGAAATTTCAATAACCTAGTTTCTCACATGAATTTCAACTTAGAAAGAAGGCATGTTATAAATGTGGTAGTTTTGAACATCTCATAATAAATTGTAAGGACTACCAAAAACCTGTTTGGAACCAACATTCAAGAGTAAACCATCAAAACTTTTTTGAAAGGGATCATTCTCCTTCTAAAAGACATATGGTTCCAAGAGCAGTTTTATTGAGATCTGGTGTAACTAGATCCATAGTAACTACTCAAACAAATAGGCCTTTTTATAATAAAACAACTGGTCCTACTGCTAGTCCAAAAGTAGACTCTGCTGCTAAGGCAAAAGACTCTACTGCTGTCCCAAAAGTAAAAACAGATACAATTGTTGGAAACCATTTTTATGCTGTAAAGGCCTCAGCTTACTGGAGTTGGAAACTAAAATCAAATGCTTTATCTCAAGTTTCCAACAATAGCAGTGCATCAATAGACCTCACCAAATATGACTATGTTGATGCACAAGGCAGATCCAAGTCAGTGATGGCTTGGGTCAAAAAGAGAAACTGATTTCTCTATTTTTCATGTGTAGGGCAATATCCAAGATGAGCTAAAAGATAAAGGAATTGTGGATAGTGGATGCTNACTGGAGTTGGAAACTAAAATCAAATGCTTTATCTCAAGTTTCCAACAATAGCAGTGCATCAATAGACCTCACCAAATATGACTATGTTGATGCACAAGGCAGATCCAAGTCAGTGATGGCTTGGGTCAAAAAGAGAAACTGATTTCTCTATTTTTCATGTGTAGGGCAATATCCAAGATGAGCTAAAAGATAAAGGAATTGTGGATAGTGGATGCTTTGGACATATGACAGGAGACATATCCCAACTTGAAGATTTTGAGCCAATGGAAAATGGTGGATATGTTGCCTTTGGTAATGATGTCAAAGGAGGAAAGATTGTAGGTACAGGTACAATTAAAACAGGGAATTTGGATTTTGAAAGAGTGTTCCTTGTAGAAGGACTAAAGTTTAATCTCTTTAGTGTCTCACAGATGTGTGACAAAAGGAACTTTGTTCATTTTACTGACACTGAATGTCTTATCCTTTCTCCTGATTTTAAGTTGCCAGATGATAAATTTGTGCTTCTAAGAGTCCCTAGAACTGATAACATATACAGTGATCATATAAAGAACATAGTTCCCAAAAGAGCTTTGACTTGTCTTCTTGCAAAGGCCACTGTTGATGAATCCAAATTATGGCACAGAAGACTTGGACATTTGAATTTCAAAACCATGAATAAATTGGTAAAAGGTAACCTTGTGAGAGGATTACCTTCAAAAGTTTTTGAAAATCTTGAAACATGTGTTGATTGTCAAAAGGGTAAACAACACAGAGTCTCTTTTAAGTCCAAAACTGTGAACTTAATTACCAAGACTTTACATTTGCTTCATATGGATTTGTTTGGACCTGTTTATGTGCATAGTCTGAATAGGAAGCAATATTGCCTAGTTGTCACAGATGACTTTAGTACATTTACATGGGTATTCTTTCTAGCTTCTAAGGATGAAACAGCTGAAATTCTTAAGGAATTCATAACTAGAATAGAAAACCTAATAAATCATAAAGTTAAAATAATCAGATGTGATAATGGAACTGAGTTTAAGAATCATGTAATGAATCAGTTCTGTGTTGGTAAGGGTATTTTAAAACAGTACAGTGTTGCTAGAACTCCTTAACAAAATGGTGTAGCTGAGAGGAGAAATAGAACATTGATTGAGGCTGCTAGGACTATATTGTCAGATTCTAAGTTGCCTATATCTTTTTGGGCTGAAGCAGTGAACACTGCCTGCTTTGTGCAAAATAGGAGTAAGGTAGTTAAGCCTCACAATAAGACCCCTTATGAATTATTTCATGGTAGGAAGCCCATGATAGCTTTCTTTAGACCATTTGGGTGTCCTACTACCATCTTGAATACCAAAGACCAGTTAGGCAAGTTTGATGAGAAGGCTGATGAGGGTTATTTTATTGGATACTCCATAAACAGTAGAGCTTTTAGGGTATACAACAAGAGAACCAAATTTGTAGAAGAGAATTTGCATATCAAGTTTGATGAGAATAAACCTAATAATGCAGGGAAAGGACCAGAGTGGCTCTTTAATATTGATATGTTAACCAAAACTATGAATTATGAGCCAGTAATTGCAGGTGTAGATACTAACCATGTTGCAGGTACTCAAGCTAATGAACCTGCAGCTACAAAGGAAACACCATCTCAAGAGGAGTTTGTGCTGATTGAAAATGGAAGCTTGGTCCTACTATTATTCCCACTCAGGAGAACATAAGCTCACAAGATGATGATTCTCCCAAGGGAGATGAGGAAGGTGGTATGAAATCATCTGGTGATGCACAGGTGGTTGATGATGAACCACTTTTGGATGAAGTTGTGCAGACAACAAAGGAAACTAGCTCAAGCAGTAGTCTTGATGATTCTGCTGCTACACCAAAAGATTCTGCTGCTGGGCATAGTAACTCTACTGCTTCACTCAAGTTTCCTACTGCTGACACACAGGGCATATCCTTGGTTGATAAAACTTCTCAAAATGATCCAAGTATGCCTGATTTGGTAGAAATATATGTTGATACAGATGATGAAGATCTTGAAGGTGAAATTTTTTGTGTAGAGACTGACTTCAACAATATGGAACTCAATATTCCTGTCAGTCCAACAAAGACAACAAAAGTACACAAGAATCATCCAAAGGATCAAATTTTGGTTGATCCATCATCAAATGTTCAAACAAGGAAGAAAACAAAGGAGCAACAAGATCTACTTCACAAAGTTTTCTTTGCTAGATCTCTTCATCAAAGGAATAGCCATAAAGATTTGCAAAATTGCCTATTTGCTTGTTTTCTATCACAAATGGAACCCAAGAATGCTTATAAAGCCTTACAAGATTCAAGCTGGGTGGAAGCTATGCAGGAAGAACTTCTACAATTTAAGATTCAAGAAGTTTGGACCTTGGTAGATCTGCCTAATGGGAAGAGGGCTATTGGGACAAAATGGGTCTTCAGATGCAAAAGAGATGAAAGAGGCATAGTGATTAGAAACAAAGCAAGGTTAGTTGCTCAGGGATACACACAACAAGAAGGCATTGATTATGATGAAATGTATGCACCAGTAGCCAGGATTGAGGCCATTAGACTGTTTTTGGCTTATGCTTCATATAAAGACTTTGTGGTGTATCAAATGGATGTGAAAAGTGTTTTTCTGTATGGGGAGATCAAAGAGGAGGTTTATGTGTCACAACCACCTGGCTTTGAAGATCCAAATTTCCCTGACAAAGTCTATAAAGTTGAAAAAGCACTGTATGGATTGCATCAAGCTCCCAGAGCATGGTATGAAAAGTTGTCAACCTACTTGTTGGAATGTGGTTACCATAAAGGTAGGATTGATAAGACTTTGTTTATCAAGAAACATAAAGATGATATTCTGCTGGTTCAAGTCTATGTTGATGACATCATCTTTGGTTCTACAAGCAAAGCTATGTGTAAGGAGTTTGAGAAAATCTTGAAGGATAAGTTTTCCATGAGTTCTATGGGAGAACTCACATTCTTTTTGGGATTACAAGTAAGACAAAAGGAGAATGGGATATTTATCAATCAAGATAAGTAGGTGACTGATATTTTGAAGAAATTTGGTTTCAGTGATGCCAAGCCTGCAAAGACAACTATGGAAAAAGACAAGCCATTGTTGAAAGATGAAGATGGCAAAGATGTGGATGTTCACTTGTACAGATCAATGATTGGTTCATTGATGTATCTTACAGCATCAAGACCTGATATCATGTTTGCTGTCTGTGCTTGTGCAAGATATCAGGTTACTCCTAAAGAATCACATCTCAATGCAGTAAAGAGGATCTTTAGATACTTGAGGCATCAACCCAAATTGGGGCTTTGGTATCCTAAGGATTCACCTTTTGAGTTAGAGGCCTTCTCTGACAGTGATTATGCTGGAGCTAGCTTGGATAGAAAATCCACAACAGAAGGTTGTAAATTTCTTGGAAGTAGGTTGGTGTCATAGCAATGTAAGAAACAAACTGTGGTGGCAAATTCTACAACTGAAGCTGAGTATGTGGCTGCTTCAAGTTGTTGTGGTCAAGTTCTTTGGATGCAAAACCAATTGCTGGACAATGGGTACAATTTTATGAACACCAAAATTCATATAGACAATAACAGTACCTTATGCATAATTAAAAATACTGTTTTTCATTCTAAAACAAAGCATATTGAGAGAAGACGCCATTTTATAAGAGATTGTTATGAAAAGAAATTGATTCAAATTGTTAAAATCCTAATGTTGCAGCTCTGCTTACCAAACACTTTGATGTGGGTAGATTTCAATTTTTAATTGCAAGTATTGGAATGATCAATCTTTAAAGAAAACTTATCTCTGTGTTTTTGTAAAGTTTTGTGAAAGTATTTGTACTGTTATTGGTCTTTAAGTTTGTTCTCATTGCTGGTTAAGGAAAGTGCTGCTAAATCAACTCTGCTGCTATATGGTCATTCTGCTGCTAAGTTTGATTATGCACTATTGTTATTGTGGACTTATATGTTTTTGTGGTGTTGGACTAATCTTTTGCAGGATAAGCTCAAAATGATGATTTTGTTGTTTCTACAAGATCCAAATTAAACAAGAACAGGAAATTTTCATTCATTATTCCAAAGATCCATATTACACAGATGGTCCATCAAACATAAAAGTTATTCCTACATTACAATATCCCTAAGCATCTACTCCATGGGCTTTTTCCCTTTGTCCTTTGGGTCAGACTTCTTCTTGTGCATATCCTTGCTCCACAGCTTTTTGCAAGCAAGTCCAACCACAACTTTGAGGGGAGGTCGACGTGATGACTTGGATGTCTCAGGTATTGTTATCTTATTCAGTGATGCCATGGCTGTCTCTAAAGCCTGTGCAAGAGCATTGGGTAGCTTCTTGGCAAGTTCTGATGTTTCTTCTCCATGAGCAGAGCCTGAAGTTCCCTCACCTTTCCCTTTGGAAGAACCTTGCATCTTAGAGGACCAAGGAAGAATAGCAGCATTTATGTCATGTTTAAACTTTCTAGCCTGCTCCTTAGTCCTACTTCCTCTTCTTGGAGGACGATAGGGTGGAAGGTATGGTGGGAAAGGGGTAGTATCATAGGAGGAATCAGATGAATCGGAGGAATCAGAGGAAATCTCTACAATTTCACGTTTGGGAGACATGATTGCTTTGATTGTGTGTTTTGAAAGAAATTAGGGTTATTGGGTGATGAATTAGGAAAAGATTAGATCCCCTTTTTATAATGAGTAAATTAGCTGTGTACAGTTAATGCGAAGTTGGTAATTGCTATTAATTTTGGTAAATGGGGTCCAATTAATGGAAACTTTGACTTTTGACTTTTGACCGAAAAAAGTCATATGTATAGTCAACTCTGCTGCTGGCAAATTCACTCTGCTGCTAGTTGTTTTACTCTGCTACTAGTTGCTGCTACACAGGGTTCTGCTGCTATGTTTGAAAGTGTAAGGGTGGTTATGTAACTTCCTCAAATCAGTTTAAAAACCTAATTGGATCTCACAATTATTTTTTACGCGCTCCCAATTGAAGTATAACCAAACCCTAACACTCCATTATCATCAAAGTCAAAATTCCCAAAATTCGCAAACCCTAATTCATGGAATCGTCACTCACATGGGCTGAGAATCACAACAATGTTGCACTTTTGGATGCATCAGTGGTCCCTAAAGGTTTCGCAGACATGGTTAAATTCATCAATGCTACTTCCATTAGGTATGCATTACCTGTGAACCCTACTATATATCATTCCTACATTAAACAGTTTTGGTTTACTGCTAAAGTCAAAACTATAAATGGGGAAAAACAGATTAAGGCCAAGGTAGATGATCAACAAGTACTTGTCACTGAATCATCTATAAGAGAAACTCTTCTCTTTGATGATGAGGCTGGGACTAAGTGTCTTGTTAACACTGCCATTTTTGAAGGTTTACATGCTTTGGGATATGAGAGGCAAAATGATGGTTTAAAATTTCAAAAAGGGCTTCTCTGTTCTCATTATAAGTTTTTGGTCCATAATCTTTTGCATTGTTTGAGTCCTAAAACATCTGGGTGGAATGAGTTCAGTGCTGCCATAGCATCTGCTATGATATGCCTGAGCAAAGGAGACCCATTTAATTTTTCAAACATGATTTTGGAAGGAATGGTAAAAAGTATCAAAGAGAAAGGATCATATTTGCTTTATCCTAGATTTGTTCAACTCTTTGTGGAAAACCAAATTTCAAAAGTAAGAACACACAAGGCCATTTATGAGTCACCAAAATTGGTTCCTAAAATGTTTTCTTTCTTGATCAAAAATGGAAAAGGTTTTTCAGGCACATTTACACCACTTTTACCATATATGGTGCAACTTGTGCAAAATAATCAGGGTGAAGGGTCAGGAACTCCCACTGATTCTCAACACACACCCATTTTTGAAGGAACATCCTCTCAACCCAAAAAGACCTATAAACGTAGGAAAACCTCAAAGAACACTGAGCAACCTCAGGCTAGTGTTAGGATGAATGATGCAGATGAGGCTGTCTCAGGTGATGAAGGAGACATGTTGGTAAGGGCTACCACTACTGCTACTAGCTTAGAAGTAGAGCAGGGCAGTGATAACATAAGTAAGACCCAAACCAAGGCAACATCTAGTGAGGATGATTCTACTAAATCTGAATTCAGTGATGGCAACCCTAGCCACATGGCAAATACAGGGGGCTCAAATGATCAAACTAGGTTTGATACTGAGTTTAAGTCCCAAGATTCACCTCTCAGGGAAGGTAATACATCCCGAAGTGATGAGGACAGATCTGCAACTAATGAATTGATGGATGACAATATACAAAATGACAATGTCAATGATTCACCTCTCGGACCAGGTAACACAGGTCGAAGTGATGAGGCTAGTATGAAAATTATCAAGGAATTGATGGCTAAATGTACCACTTTGGAAACAAAATGCAAAACTTTGGAGACCCAAGTTCTTGATCTTCAAACTCTCTCATCTGTCCAAGCCAAGGAGATTACAAAGTTGCAGAAGCAGATGAAAGTGTTCCTCAATGTAAGAAATCAAGATCTTCAACCTTCAAAAGATTTAAGAAAGTGGGACCTTCCAGGATAATTGATTCCTCTGCACCACCTACTGACTTGGAAGAGGATGCTTCCAAACAGGGGAGGAATGATGTGATGAATTCAGGGGATGATAAAATTTTGGAAGAACATGCTAATGATGGTTTGGATACTGGTATGGATACAGGGGAGGATATGGAGCTTGATAGTGGTGATGGTGATAATGTTGATAGATTTGTGGTTGCTGATAAAGAGGGTCATGAGGCAGTGTTGGAAAAGGTTATTGAAACTCAAGAGCAAGTTGCAGCAAAACTCAGAACTTTGGAGCCTGAAGCACTTGTGAAAGCTTCTGAGATGATGGGTGGGGCTTTAAGAACCTTAGAGGAATCTGCTGCTAAAGCTGCTCAAGACACTATTGCTCAAGAGACTCATTATGTTGCCAGTGGAAATGCTCAAGATTCTGCTGCTCAGAATTTTGCTGCTCAGAATTCTGCTACTCAAGAGAATGCTGCTGATCCTACTGCTGATCCTGCTGCTAGTAAGAAAGTCAATTATGCCGATGCACAGGGTTCTGCTGATGGTTCAAATGACAAATGTGCTGATGAGGCAATGATGATGCTTAAGGAGAAGGCATCACCAGCTTCATCTAAGCCTCCAATACCACCAACCCAATCACAATCCACATATGAAGTACCACAACCACCACCACCTCAACAACAACCAACACCTACACCCACAACTCAACCAAAGTCACTCCCAAAAGAAATACAGATGCCAAAACCATTCACCAAAGGAGTGACAATCAGAGAACCTATCATTCCTAAGAAGAAATCTACTCCCATTGTTGCAGCATCTGATAAGGGAAAGGGAAAAATGATTGATCCAGAACCTGAGCTTGACTCAGATGATGAAGAAGTTGATCTCACACAAATTCCCTTTCAATATTGGCCTAAGGAGAAACAAGAAGAATTTGACAGAGCTGCTGCATTGGAAGCTCAAGAAGAAGAAGATCTTACTGAACAAAAGCTTCTTGAACAAGAAAGGTTAAAGGCTGAAAAGGAAGTTGCTGCTCTAAAAGATTATGAGGAATGGGAGGAAGAAAAGATAAGGATAGCTACTGATATTGAATTCTCCAAGTTAGTAAAAATTGAAGAACAAGAAGTTCCTGAATTTGATGTTAAGGCTTGGATGAAAGAATTCACAGCAAAGAAAAAGAAGGAAGTTGTTGCTGCAAGAAAGAAAAGAAATATTTTCAGGGGACCAACGCCTCTTCAGCAAAGAAAAGTATATGAGCAATACTTGAGAAATGTGAAAGGTTGGAAACTTAATCAACTCAAAAGTTTCTCTGATTCTGACATTTTCAAGATGTACCAAAAAGCTAAGAAAGAGACTAAGAGGTTTATAGCTATTGGGTCAAAAGAAGATGAAGAATTTATTGCAGAAATGAATAGGAAAAGAAGGGTCCTGAGAAAGTAAAAGAACCTGAGAAAATAAAAGAGGCTGAGAAAGTTGAAGTGCCTAAAGTTGCAGAGCAGATGGATGGAAGTGTAGAAGAAACTAAGCTTATTCCTAGCCATGGTAGTAAGAAAAGAGGATTGAGAAGAAGTCAGTGGCTAAGAAGAAAAGGAAAGTAATGGTGGAAAGCAGTTCAGAATCTGAGAATAATGAGAAAGAGGATAGTGGATCTGAAGAAGACAAACAGAGAGTGATGGCTCTCACATCCTTTAACCACATACAGAACCAGAAGTCACAAATGCTACACCTCTAAGTGTTAAACATGCAATTCTGAAATACACTGTGGGGCTTAGAAGCTATGAATGGAAGAATAAGCTTATGTGGGCATTTGAAAGAATAGATGGATTATGGACTCATTTCATATCCTTTGATTAGATGTTATATCATATGGATAGAGATGATGTGTGTACTCTCTGGAAGCTTTACAAAGAAAAATATGGTGTGAATAGACCAGAAGAGGCTTATGAAAGGGTTATCTACTATTATTTGAAAGTTATGTTTGAACCATGTGATGCTGACTTGGAATGGAGAATATTGAAGGTTGGGAATGTTCAAAGATGGTACTTTTATTAGTCTTGTGGTGTTCATGCCTTAACAGTTGGAGGGTCAACCATCTACATACTTGCTGACAAGGACTATCCAGTACTTAACTTTCATACAACAATTATTCATCAGATGTTGAAGCCTAAAATGTTACACTTACAATATAAGTTTGATGAACAAACTTATAAATTGATAACTAAGTATGAGAAGATTCTTGAAAAAAGTGGTGAAATCAAGAAGTAAGTGTTTGGAAGCATCCTCCTTGTGATTATTTGTACTTAAGAGAAACTTGATGATTTGGGAGATAAATATCAAGTTTAGGGGAGGATTGTTGGGTTTTAGGATTCTACTTCTGGGAATTTCTCTAAGTGTCAAACTGCTGCTGAACTTGGACTCTGCTGCTAGTGTAAACAAACTGCTGCTAGCTCATTCTGCTGCTGAAGAATTACAAGACTCTGCTGCTTGAAGATAATGATGTATACGTGTCTTGTAATTAGTAATGATATTATGTATATTCTATATGTTTAGAATATCTTTGTTTTGTGTAAGAAGTTATTGTAAACCATGTAGGGTTCCTTAATTTCTTGGTAGCAGCATTGCCACCAAATCTTGTTTCAACAGCATCCATTAGATCCTTTGCAGTTTCACAGCCTTCAAAGTCCAATTGAAATTCATTTGGTATTCCCATCATGAGAATACTGTGAGTCTTGATCTCCAATTTCCTTTGAGCCTCATCATCTTTTCCTTTGATGGGTACCTCCTTCCCATCAAGTATCACAGGAAATTTGTCACCATTTAGAACAACATTCCACATGTTGTAGTCAACATTCTCATGTATTGCTTGATCCTCATTTTCCAAAGCTCATACTCTCCTTGCTTGAGCATTGGCACCTTTGATGCAGTAACCATGTGTGTTTCATCACCCATGACTTCAGATATGGTTATGAACAGATCTTGAGTATAAAAGAGTTCTTCTTGATCACAGCTTCTAGATCACAAGCTCTGATACCACTTGTTGATCCCAGTTGAGCAGTTGATCTAATTTGTTATCTTAGATAAATCTAAAACAACAAGTATAGAAGCTGACTTGATTTGTAAAACACTTAAACAATATGCTGAATATATTGCTTAACTTAAGAAGAACAATGAACACAGAACAATGTAATTCACACTAAACACTTCAATATATTTAATACGAGCACTCTTAACAATGCTAGGGTTTTACAACCTTGAAGTGAATTCGACTCTAACACAATACGTATATAACTCTAACCCTAGGGATCTCCTTTTATAGACTAAGGAACCCTACACGGTTTACAATAACTTCTTACACAAAACAAAGATATTCTAAACATATAGAATATACATAATATCATTACTATAATTACAAGACACGTATACATCCTTATCTTCAAGCAGCAGAGTCTTGTAATTCTTCAGCAGCAGAATGAGCTAGCAACAGTTTGTTTACACTAGCAGCAGAGTCCAAGTTCAGCAGCAGTTTGACACTTAGAGAAATTCCCAGAAGTAGAATCCTAAAACCCAACAGATCCCGACTATAGTTTATAAGTTTTTAAACTTCTTCATTATTTTATGAATCTTTTCATAAACCGCGTATCCTCTAATAGACTTATATGGCCTTTTTAATAAGTTTAATAAACCGGTCCTGTTCAAATTAAGCACCTGTTAAAACATCAATAAAACACACAATTTGGAGTTTATTTTAGTGTTTTGACTAAAGTATTTTTGTTACAAACCCAAACTAAAAATTTTCAACCGAAAAAAAAAAAAAAAAAAAAAAAAAAAAAAAAACTCAATCTAAATATGAAATAAACCGAAAATTCTTGTGTGGTCATTTATGCGTTGTTTTCATGGTTTTTAAGGTTGTTATATCATTTTGAGATTTAAAGAGTAAAAAGAGTTGAATCAACAACCCGTTACTTATACAGGTTAAATGGGTTACGCAAGTCCATTTAAAAGAATTTCTTGACACACTCAATATGCGATTGGTGTTCGGACATGAGGTATTACCTGTTTTTATACTCATGTCATACATATATAAATAAAAGCATCAAGTAAGCATAGCGGAAGCAATTAGGATCATATAATGCATAATTAATTAACCAAACATAAAAGTAAACGTACCGTTTGATTCTAGCCCGAACAAGAATCAATTAGAGCAAATCTTCAATTCAAGAACCCTACTTAGGGTTTATGTGGATTATAAGAATTACGCATTACCTTTTTATAATTCAATCCAAGAATCAAACAATATTGTGTTTGATTCACATTCTTGTACACGCGTACTACTTCAAGTAAAAGTTTATGCAAGTAAATAAAACACAATTGCAAAAATCGAATCCCTTAGGTTAGGGATAAGTTTGATCGATTTTTAGAGAGAAAGAAGTAGAGAAAACACCAAGTTAATGTGTACAAGAGTTAAGAAAACAATTAACCTTGGGTTTGTATTTATAGTGTGAGATTACTTGGAGCTCAAGGCACAAATGAGGTGCCCCCTTTGTCTTGGCCGATCGGTTTGGGATCCCTAAAGGGATTCCAGAACCTTCTTGACTTTCCAATAATTCACACAATAAACTTTCCTTATTTTCGTCTAACGGTCGTTAGTCAATTCCGTTAAATACTAATGGTCGTTACTCGTATTGTGTTTATTAATAATTATACATAACATTTATAAATAACTATTCATTTATTCTTCATACGTAAAGTGTGCAATCCCGTGATCTCGAGTTCGATCCTAACACACATCTATTATTTTATCGTCTATAAAACTAACAGCTCCCACTTAGACATATCATAATAGATGTGATCACATTCGGTTAGCGTCTTACAACACGCCGATGCCTCTTAGTACAAATTGAGTAAGGCTCCTGGAAAACCTTTTAATGATTTCTCATTATTATCATCCTTTTGTTTCTAATACCACGTTAATAAGGATACGGATCAAAGTCATTCCTTAATTAACAATTCTGTTTCTCGTTGTATGTGATTGACAAGATTACCAAATCGTCTGAACATATTCAGAGAAGATCTTGGGCGTGGCCATGCAGACATCTTGACAACCCTACGAGGGGCCCAATAGTATTAAACTCCAAAAATTAATTTGAAGGAACAAATTCTGTATTGACTACAAACAAAACCCACAAACTTTGTAACACTTCCGAAAACAACCCTTATAACTACCAGTTACGTATAGCGTTAGGTTGCTTCACAAAAATTCACTACATTCATGACAGTTATCTTGTATCTCAAGTTTGAGGACAACTTCTTAGGATTTACTTAATGACAAGATCCATAAAGTAACATCATGTAGTTGGGATAAGTCCTATATTCGGTATCATTGAATATCATCTGAAATGGCATGACTACGCATCAATATACTATAAGTATATTATACCAAACTTCAGATTTGTCTTAATTTAATAATATTCCCATATTATTAACCGACAATGGACAATTTAGAATAACATGTATTCATGGATTAAACATGCAAAAACAGGACAAACAATAATTAACAATGACAATAAACATAACAAAATACTTTATTTCATTAAAACAATAATTGTTCACAATATCCTTCATCCGTGTGAACTTTCAGTAGATTTATTTCACCATTAAGAACTTGTTCTCGAACATAGTGATACTTCCGTAGAAAATGTCTGGTGCCCCGCATTACTCCAGGTTCATGGGCAAATATGATTGCAGCAGAATTGTCACAATACATATTAATAGGTAATTCAATTGAAGGCATAACACCCAGCCCTGAAATGGATTTCCTAATCCAAACAGCCTTCATAGCAGCTTCCGAAGCAGCAATGTATTCGGTCTTCTGTCGCAGACATCACAATTGTACTCTGCTTCTTGCTCCTCCAATCTACTGCTCCTCCATTGATGACAAATACATAACCCGTCTGAGACTTCGCATCATCTTTGTCACATTGCCAGGACGCATCTACAAAACCTGTAGAATCAAGTTCTGTATCTGGAACTCCACCATATACCAAAAACATATCTTTTGTACTTCGTAAATACTTAAGAATATGTTTAACAGCGATCCAATGTTTTTCACCTGGATTCTGTTGAAATTGACTGGTAATATTTTGAGCATACACCACATCTGGCCTTGTGCATTTCGCAGCATACATAAGAGATCCTGCAACCGAAGCATAAGGAACTTTACTCATGCGCGCCACCTCAGCAGGTGTTGATGCACAAAACTCATTGCATAAGCCATGTTTTACTTCCATTGGAAAATATCCTTTCTTGGAATTTTGCATATTGAATCTCTTCAATATTTTTTCAAGTAAGCACTTTGACTTAATCCAATTAACCGCCTAGATCTATCTCTATAGATCTTAACTCCCAGAATGTATGCAGCTTCTCCTAAATCTTTCATAGAAAAACACTTTCCAAGATATGCCTTAACCTTTTGCAAACTTGGAATGTCTTTTCCCATGATCAATATGTCATCAACATACACAATTAGGAAAATTACATTATCACTCCCACTAGCTTTGTGATATACACATGGCTCATCGAGATTCAGAGTAAATCCAAACTTTTTAATCTCAGCATCAAATCTCTTGTTCCATTGTCGTGATGCTTGCTTTAATCCATAAATGGATCTTTGAAGTTTGCATACATGATTTGGAAAATCTGGATTCTCAAACCCTTCTGATTGTGCCATATAGATGTCTTCATCTAGACGACCATTTAAGAAAGCGGTTTTTACATCCATTTGCCAAATCTCATAATCATAGTACGCTGCTATAGCTATGAGAATCCTAATAGCTCTTATGTCTGCTACAGGAGATAAAGTCTCCTCGTAGTCAATGCCAAAAGTTTGTGTAAAACCTTTAGCCACAAGTCGAGCCTTATAGGTGTGTACATTTCCATCCATGTCAGTTTTCTTCTTGAAGAGCCACTTACTCCCAACTACCTTGGCATTGGGAGGAAGATCCACTTCAATCCAGACTTCATTATCTTTCATGGATTGCATTT
Source organism: Artemisia annua (assembly GCA_014162995.1). Classification (NCBI taxonomy): domain Eukaryota; kingdom Viridiplantae; phylum Streptophyta; class Magnoliopsida; order Asterales; family Asteraceae; genus Artemisia; species Artemisia annua. The sequence continues at coordinate 73,595 of LBNU01028960.1, forward strand.
CCCCATCCATAGCAACCTTCCATTTATCCTTTTCAGGACTATTAATGGTTGCTCTATAACTAGTAGGTTCACTAAGATCCCCTAGTATAGTTTCCTCACATTCTACGTTAAGACATAGACGGTCAGGAGCTCGTACAGTTCTAGAAGACTTACGAATGGTAAGTGCTTCAACTTCAGGTGGAGGACCCAGACTATCAAGTTCCACAGGAAGTACGCTAGTGCTTTCTGAAGGTAATGCATTATCTAGACCATCTTCAAGATCATAGATTCTCCCACTGAATTCTTGAGATATGAGATACTTTTCAAGAAAGTCTCCATACCTTGCAACAAATACTTTGTTTTCAGGTGGATAGTAAAAGTAGTAACCCATCGTTTCCTTTGGGTATCCTACAAAAATGCACTGTACAGATCTTTGTTGGAGTTTATCTGCTGAGTCATGTTTAACACACACCTTGCAGCCCCAGACCTTTAAATAAGACAAGTTCGGAGCTTTTCTAGTCCATATTTCATATGGTGTCTTATCAACCTTCTTTGTGGGAACCATATTTAGAATGCGAACCGCAGATTCTAAAGCATAATCTCAAAAGGACAAGTTAAGAGTAGTAAGATTAAACATTGATCGCATCATATCTAATAATGTACGATTCCTTCTCTCAGATACACCATTTTGTTGTGGAGTATATGGAGATGTGAGATTCTGGACAATTCCATTCTCAACTAAGAAATCTTTAAACTCTTGACTTAGGTATTCACTGCCTCGATCAGAACGAAGAGCTTTAATCTTCTTTCCTAATTGCAATTCTACTTCTGCTTTGAAAACTTTAAATGTTTCAAACACCTCATGTTTATGTTTATGTTTAAGTAAATAAACATAACCATAACGGCTGAAATCATCTGTAAAAGTTAAGAAGTAGACAGCACCTCTCCTTGACACATGTTTAAGTGGTCCACACACATCAGTATGTATTAAACCAAGTAGATCAGAAGCCCTTTCCATATTGCTATGAAAAGGTTTCTTTGTCATCTTCCCAGATATACAAGACTCACGCTTATCATATGATTCATCATTGATATTTTTCAAAAGCCCATCACGTTGCAGCTTTTGCATGCGAGTCTTGCCTATATGAGCAAGTCTACAGTGCCAAAGGTAAGACGAATTCAAGTCATACTTCATTCTCTTAATTATGCTATACATTGAATTATTATTGTTAGAAACATTATCATTCATATCAATTTCAAACACACCATTCACAGCAACAACATTAAAATAAAATATACCATTTAAAGAAACAGAAATTTTATTGCCATCAATAGTATGAGTAAAACCAAGATCCCACAAACATGAAAAGGAAACAACACCTCTAACAATAGAAGGTGTATAATGACAATTGTTTAAAATCAGTACTAAACCAGAAGGTAAAACTAAATTAAACACTCCTATAGCTTCAACAACTACTTGTGCTCCATTGCCCACTTGCAGAAATTGCTCTCCATAAGATAGTCTCATTTCCTCTCTAAATCCATGTAGTGTATTACAAATGTTAATACCATATCCAGTATCATATACCCAAGAATTTATTTTATGAGATAAAGTAAATAATTCAATAACAAATAAGTTACCTGAAGTGCTGGCGCCCACGTGCCCAACCTTCTTGATCCTATTTGCTCGTAATTCATCGAGATAAAGAGGGCAGTTCCTCTTCCATTGACCCACTACATTGCAGTAGTGACACCCTTGATCCTTCTTCGGATTATCCTTCTTGACAGGAGGAGGGTTAGAGTTTTTCTTGGGTTGAGGAGGAGGTTGATAAGCCATAATCTGTTTACCCTTATCAGCCTTTCCCTTTCCCTCTCCCGTACCCTTCTTCTTGTTCGCATTTGGCTTGTTAATTCTACCCCCTTGAATAGCAAGTACCTGGGGTGTAGGAGCCTTTGGTGGTAAACCTTTCTCATAATCAATGAGCAGTGCGTGCAATTCACTCACTGTCTGCCCCACGCAATGCATATTGAAATGCCTAACAAAACCATTAAAATACTTGTTAAGGGATCTATTGATTAGATTAACATTCATATCATTGTCATAGGGTTTACCGAGTGCTTGTAATCGATCCATGTAACTTTTCATTTTCAATACATGAGCACTCACAGGTTCACCATCAGCCTGTTTACAACCGTGTAGAGATTCCATCAAATCGTAAAGTTCTACACTTGCTGGTTTCTCATACAGTTTTATAAGCTCATTTATCATGTTCATAGGAAAGAAATCTTCAAACTGCCTTTGTAGAGCAGGTGTCATCCCTCCCAACATTAAACAGGCCACATCAATATGCGTCTTATAAGCTTCTTTCCAAGTGGCTTTAGCTGCAGGAGTTGCATCTGTGCCAGTTGGTTCAACAGGACAAGGCGTTTTCAAAATCTCAAGTTGATCAGTCACTCGCAAGACAATCCTGAGTGAACGATACCATTCATTGAAATTATCTGTGCCAGTCAATTTTTCTCGTTCAAAGTGAGCTTTGTACACAGAACTCAAAGTGGTGTTATTAGTTTGAGCCATTTCTACAGATAAGAAAGTTCAAATCATTAGTATTTTAGATAATACAAATTTTCAAGAAAATAAAATACCCAAGGAAATAAAATCCATAGAATTTTCTTGAAAACTAGGATCCACATAAACATAGATTCATCACACCAGTTGATCTGCTAGTAATGAACGTATAGAATGTAGTAACTTGTCGTACAATAATTGGCATAACATTTTTCCAATTCCTAGATTTTACGGGATTATATTCAAAAAAACCTTTGTAATATAAGCATGTTTCGTCCCCATCTGAATGCCTTGAGTCCAAGCTCTCACTTTCTACTCAATTTAAGTCGTCTAATTTAAAAACTGCAAACTTTCATAATTCCATTACATTCAGTTGATCTGTTAGTAATGAAATTACAAAGTTCACCTCTCCATTAAGATCTAGCCAAGTTCCCACATGACGTAAATCACAACTTCAAGTGTTCTTTAATTAGATGACATTTGAATTAATTTTTAAGGGTAGTAATTTTGACGTGTGATCAAAATACTGTATGAAGAAGCATGCATACAACTTCATAACATTGGTTTTTACAAAACATTTTTATTACCAATTCACTAAGATCAAATTAACAAAGTTTTGATTGAGGTATTGGGTTCACCAATTAAAGAATTACTAACAATTATCGTCCACTATACCGTACTTTTGCATAAGCCCTAAAGCTTAGTTTTTCGGGTAATCATAGTGGAATTGTAGTCAATTCTCCCTTAAGATGATATTGTACGTAAAATAGTGATATAGGTAAGTCTAGATCGGCACACAAGCGGTTGTAGAGAACCGGTAGTAGCGAGATCTTTAAAAACCCCTCTCTACAAGCACATTGTATGGCGATTTCGGTCCGCCTTTCACACACTATTGTACAAAAACATCAATCAACAAAACCTTGTAAATTTGACTCTTAAAACCAAAACAAATTTCGCCATTTATTTAGTTCATATTATTTTTATACAAAAATTACCCTTTTTCGTTTATAAACATGTCTAACACAATTAAACAAAAAAATAAGTAATTTAAAAAATAAACAACTAAATAAAACATATATATCATAACCATTAAATATATATATAAACATGTAGCCACATGCAAACTTAATTCGATAATCCTATTAACAATCAATTCTAGGTTTTAATAAACACATAATTGTTGGGGTATAAAGATCAAAGTACTGCTGGACATCAAAGTGCTGCTGAAGTGTTAAAGTTAAAGTACTGCTCATGATCAAAGTACTGCTCGTTGGATAAAGTCAAAGTACTGCTAAAGGATAAAGACTGACAATATTAGAGATTAGTTTAAGGAATATTATGTAAAGTCTAGAATATTCTATAGTTAGAGATAGTTTACTTGTTGTTCAAGTATTGTAAACCGACTAGGGTTTTCCTTGTGCCTATAAAAGGATCCCTAGGTTGATATTAGTTAGATATACGATTTTAGAGAGAAAAGCTAAAGTTCGATATTAGAGATATTAGGGTTGTTTGTGAGTCTGTATTCAATAAGCAGATTCAAAGTGATTAATATAATCGTTGAAGTTTGTTATTCTTCTTAGCTTTGTTACGTAATTCCGCATACTTAAACAGAGTAACTCAGTGTTTCATTATTAGTAGTTTAGGATTTATCCAAGACTGCTAAACCTTTAACAAGCTATATAAAATAGTTTGGTCAGAGTATAACGATCCAACAATAATTGATTCCTTAATATTGGAGTCTTCCCCAATTCGACATCTATCAATTAATTTACATGTAAAATCTTAACAATTAAAAATAAATATTTGAATCCATGCTAAACATGAATGTTTTCATGGATTCCACATAACAATTATTGCATATAGTCACAAGAACGTTTACATAAACACATAAACATGTTTCTTAGGGTTTCTAATCAAATTAAAGATCAAAATCCAAAAACCCTAAAATAAAAAATAAAAAAAATCAATTTATATAAAACTTAGGTTTTTTATTTTTACAAACCCGAAATCTAAAAACATGCATAAAACCAAACATAATTCGTTTTTTATGTGTTTTGGTAATTAATTACACATTATAACGGCTCATGATGCCACTGTTGGAATTTTATACTCATGTCATACATATATAAATAAAAGCATCAAGTAAGCATAGCGGAAGCAATTAGGATCATATAATGCATGATTAATTAACCAAACATAAAAGTAAACGTACATTTTGATTCTAGCCCGAACAAGAATCAATTAGAGCAAATCTTCAATTCAAGAACCCTAATTAGGGTTTATGTGGATTATAAGAATTACCCCTTACCTTTTTGTATTTCAATCCACGAATCAAACAATAGTGTGTTTATGCAAGTAAATAAAACCCAATTGCAAGTAAATAAAACCCAATTGTATTTCAATCCACGTTCTTGTACACACGTACTACTTCAAGTAAAAGTTTATGCAAGTAAATAAAACCCAATTGCAAAAATCGAATCCCTTAGGTTAAGGATAAGTTTGATTGATTTTTAGAGAGAAAAAGAAAACAATTAACCTTGGGTTTGTATTTATAGTGTGAGATTACTTGGAGCTCAAGGCACAAAGGAGGTGCCCCCTTTGTCTTGGCCGATCGGTTTGGGATCCCTAAAGGGATTCCGGAACCTTCTTGACTTTCCAATAATTCACACAATAAACTTTCCTTATTTTCGTCTAATGGTCGTTAGTCAATTCCGTTAAATACTAACGGTCGTTACTCGTATTGTGTTTATTAATAATTATACATAACATTTATAAATAATTATTCATTTACTCTTCATACGTAAAGTGTGCAATCCCGTGATCTCGAGTTCGATCCTAACACACATCTATTATTTTATCGTCTATAAAACTAACATTACCAACCAACAAACCCTAATAGAACAATCCAAACCCGACAAGATTGTCACCCATGAATAAAACTAATTTAAGCCTACTCATATTGAAGGCAAACCCAAAAAATTATACCAGTAAAGAAAATATCAAATTAGAAGCGTAAATTTTTGTTGTTAGATGTTTTGCTAAACAAATTTTACTTGATGACTACATACAATATATAATCTTCTGTAATGGCATTAGTTCATCATAGGGCTGAGCAATGCGGACCGAAAATAGAACCGGACCAGAAAATCGAGTCGAACTGGATTGATCGAAACCGAACCGGTCATATTCGGTTCGGTTCTATATATTTATGGTTTTCAGTTTCGGTTCGAGCCAAAACCGAGAAAAACACACATAAATCATATAAACCGAACCGAACCTAATGGACCGACGCAAAACCGAACCGAACCGGGTCACTTCGGTTAGGCTCTCGGTTTATGTTTTTTACAAAATCGGTTTTCGGTTCGGTTCACTTTTTGACCCGATGGTTAGCCCTAGTTCATCACTATATAAATGCAACATCATTTATAAATATCTTAAAATCGCTACTCGTTTTTCCTTCTGTAATTCCCAAACAAATACAAACGCCACTTAAGAAGAAATGTTTCAAAGAATTATGTCAGTTATTCAGTTAATAATTAATTCGTCTAGTACCGAAAATTCTTGAATATTATCGGCATTTTTATGCTCTAAATTTAAGATTTAAAGTTAATGCAATTTATTGTTGACAACCATTATAATTAATGTATTTAAGGGACCGTAAACTATCATGACCAACCAAACAGTTACTTACACGGCGGTTAAAAAAGAAAATTATAGTTTTGTGGTCTTTGTACATTATTTAAGTTTTAGATTGCGTGATTTCATTAAACTATCATGACCAACCAACCAGTTACTTACACGGCGGTTAAAAAAGAAAATTATAGTTTTATCACTTGAGAACTACAAGCTTTAATGATATCACGCGAATCGGGAATAGGAGTGGGGTTATCCCCTAAAGAGAGCCTCGCGGTTGGTATCTCTGCCCGAGGATGCGACACTAACTCGAGCCAACAACTAACATCTAACAACTAACCCGCCGTTAAAAAAAAAAAGTTTTGTGGTCTTTGTACATTATTTAAGTTTTAGATTGCGTGATTTCATTATGTTCTACACCATTTTACTGCAATGACTATGGATTTCGCAATATCATCTAAGGGTTCGTTATAAACTATTGACCAACTTTTTTCAAAATGCAACATGCTTATATACTCCTTAAGAAACTAAATTTTGTCATCAAATTTGTCAGAAAACAATAACTTGTAATATTACATGTTACCAAAGCTAATGTAACTAAACATGAATTAGGTATTGATAGAATTATGAGTAGTAACATCAAAAGATAAGCAAACTTTGAAGTAGGTAGGTACCATATTAAGGTAACCTATGTTATCATAGAAAAGCAACGTCACCATTGTGTTTAGTAATTCTTTTAGGCCCGTTTGGTAAGGGGGATTTGCTTGGGTTTAAGATTTAATAAATGCAAATCCATTGTTTGGTTGTATTTATGCGATTTGGGTTTAGATTTATAACACAAATATTAGGGGATGTGATAAAGATGGGTAGCATGAGGGGTTTTATGACAATGCGGGCGCAGTTATTGTCTTATTCATATATCTTTTTGTCCTATCCTTTTTATTTATATTATAAAATACAAAATTTTATCTTTCTTCATTTTAAATTAATATAAATAATATAGAATTATATTTTAATATATAATATTTATTTTTAAATATTATTTTCTCTCTCATACATCAAATCCAAATCCAAATCCTAAACCAAATTTAAATCCAAATCCAAATCTTAATCCTAAACCCAT
>LBNU01028964.1:0-12301 GCA_014162995.1 Artemisia annua
GAGTTTCTAACTGCGTAACAATCACTTTGTTCATATAATTTCCCAAACACTGTTTACAATTATCTGCAAACGCAAACATGAAATAACCATAATCTACTCCAAACCACAATCCTAAACACCCTCTTAATAAGCAATAACAAAGACCCTTTAAATCAAATATCAAGTACAAAATTATGAAGTGGGCTTTTGAACTTATTAGATAAGCAGTTTGGAATAAGCAACTTCCATACTGAGTATGCAATACTGCTTATTTCACCCAAACACCCACGAAACTTCTTATCTCAAACCACAACAAGCTCATTTAATCAACTACTCATCAAGTACATTATCAGGAACCAGCACAAAAACCGACCAGGTGCATTTATCAAAAGCTAAACAATACTAGAAACACAACTTTTCGGACACATTAAAAAAATTGAGGTTCTTTACAAAAATTCGCATTACCCCGCAAAAATCCATGGGTGTCCCGGGACCCCTTTAATCAAGTACTCATCAAGTAGACAAGTACATTATCAAAGTTGTATATTTTTTTAACAACTAGCTAATCATTTATTTATTTAGGTGGTGTTTGTTTCCGCTTATATAGCATGCTTATGACTTGTTTGGTTTTAGGCTTGTATTGCATAAGCTCAGTTTTTGTGGCTTATATAAGTTTATTATTTAATTACTGAAAAGCAAACTAACAATATATACATAACCAATATCTGACACAAAAAGGACTTGAACCTACGACCAGTTGGTTACGGAGCATCATCTCAAAAATACCGCTAGGCTACAAGCACTATAGTACTATACATTTATTTATTAAAAGAGACGAAAAATAAATTATATTATATTTTATTCTAATTGTAGTAACAAATAAACAAAAACATTAATTTTATTAATAATTCAAAGAAAAGTACAATGCTTAGTAAAACACAACATAATAAATCTAAAATTGAAGCCATCCATGATTTCGCGGTACTCACGCTTTTTTGGCAAATAGCAATTGTCCGCATACCGCATCAGCATTTGATCGTCGGGTTTGAAGAACTTCATCGCTCATAAAAAAACCTTTTCTTCAACACCTTAGTTGTGCGGACATCAACTTTTCGGCCATCTCAAATCTTTGCCACGTTTTTTTCTCAACACCCCTCATCATCGTACTTGGTGATTTCTTTGCCGCAATAACTTTTCTTAAGGTCGCAGCAACACTATTCATTCAGACCCCGGGAATGCTCTGCTAACGTCTTCGTGTGCCCTTTTCTTTCCCCGTTGTAGAGTTGTGATCGCTCATTCCCCGCGGCAAATCTGAGCAATACAGTCCAAACATTTTCCATTTCTCATTGCTAGATCCGACGACTTTCTCGTTTAATTCGAATCTAACGAAAGATGCTGGACCACACTGGTTGTTTTACATTGTCTAACTTCTTAAGGATCCCATGCTTCCGTATATAAAAGTTTTGCTTTTGATTTCCTTTTATAATGGCAATGACATTTTCTACCATCACGTCAAGACGTCACAACAACTATCACTGAACACTGTTCTACAAAATAACAAGATAAATTTACTACAAATATATCAAATACAAAGTCTTAAAAAACCATATGGTAAAAAAAACATACCATGGATCTATAGACTCCGTTAAAAGTATTCACTGGATCGGTATTCATATGTTTCCCCCTTTGTTCAAGGCTATGGTGCTGTTCGATCTATCTTACCACTGGTTCATCCGGAAATTCTCATAACGAATTTCTTTCCCCAAAGAGCTTACACCCTTTTGTTCATGCCTCCGATTTCCTGGCATTCAGATATGAACCCAAGCCTTTGCCAAGGACCTCTTCGCTCCGCGACCACGGTTCTTTTTTTTTGCTTTACCCCGGTTTTTTATTTCTTCAACTACTTCAACAGTCATCTATCATTTTCTTCACCATACAAACTAAAAAAAAACAAAAAACAAAAAAAAAAAAAAAAAAATTGTCACGATTCATAACAAGTTAAATATTTAAGAAAAAAAATACGATTATATAAAAAATAAAAATTGGTACCCGAGTTATAAACAAAATATATAATAGTTATAACAAAAAGAATTGTACGTATTATACAACAATAAAATGTACCGATTATAACCAAAAATAAATTGTTGAACGTATTACCAAAAATAAATACATAATAATAACGATTATCAAAAAAATAATAATAGTAACGATTATAAAATAAAGTAATAATAATAACATTAAGAATAAAAAAATTGTACGATTGCATTTGGAAATTGATTTCGGGAACAAAATCAATGTGTTCATCCTCCGTATAATCAGTAAAGCGGTAGTTCACGTTCTACACTTGCTTCAGTCTGTGGACCGGCACGGCAGATCGATGAAAGGTAATTCCACACTATCATATGCTATATTATAAAGGTTTGGATTCATCCGGTGGAGGTGGTGAAAAAATCGCCGTTTGTTGTGATGATGGATTCACCGATGTTGGGGGATGAGAGGGTTGAGGTCGGAGGTTGGGGAAAGTAGGGTTGAGGTGAGGACGAGTTGGTTTGATTTAACTGGTTTGTGATCGATACCCGTCCCACGACCTTTGGATGATTTGAAACAGTTTTGATTGATTTTCAATTCTTTTTATATGAAAAAAAGATTTGAAGAGAGTAGTGGAATAATAGTAATTTTTTTAATTGAATGTGTGAAGAGCTTTAGTGAATAATTAGTAAATGTTAAAGATTTTTCTTTTTTGAAAAATGGGCCAAGACGTCGAAATTAATGGCCCAACTTCCCGAAATAAAGCTCCACCTCCATACGACGGTATGAGATGCGATTTATGTGATGCGCGTAGGTGGTTTGGGTGATCCGCTCGGCATCTTTGCCGATCCTTTGAGACGCCGCCACCCCTTAAGCCTAACTCATAACACCGCACCCTCCTAAAATGCTATCTCTACTCTCATTATAACATTCCTAGTTTTTTTTTTTTTTTTTTTTTTTTTTTTTTTTTGGGCAAAAAGATCAATATCGATAAAAATTTATAAAGGGATATGAACAAAGATTATCATATTAACTTACTCAAAATTATTATTTAAATTTGAAGAATTAGGGTGGTGTTTGTTTTTTAAAAAATGTCTTTACTACCTCTTACTCCTCTTACTTCTTACCATAAAGAGGTGGGCAGACGTTTTGGTTGTTGTTTTTCTCTTTTGAGTTAGACCCAGTTAACATATATAATTTAATCAGTAAGCAGGTGGGGACTTGTCTTACTACCTCTTACTCGATAAAAGATTGAGCTCGTGTTAAATATAATATATATTTGGGTCATTGTCAAATGGTTATGGGTCGAAATGGGTCATGGCCAAAAGGGTCATGTTTTAAAATGGGTCTAACGGTCATGGGTCAGACGGTTTTGGGTCAGTGTCGACCCACTAAATTAAGTGTTTTCAGTCGATTTAATCGTTATTTCGTCTTCTTTTTACGTTTTCTCAGTTTTTTTACTTTTCGTCGGGTTTTTCCACATTTCAGTCACGGTTTTCCTTATCGTCCATTTTCCACGTTTTCATCCGATTTCACGTTTCGCGATTTTTACGTCTCCGATTTTTTCACTTTCGTCCATTTTTTCAACGTTTCGTGTCGTTTTTTCACGTTTTCGTTCGTTTTTTTCACGTTTTCGTCAATTTTTACGTTTTCGTCTGTTTTCACGTTTTTCATTAGATTTCCTTTTCTCAGATTTTTCTACGTTCCGTCTGTTTTTTCACGTTTTGTACAGATTTTTATTACAAATTTCATCAGATTTTCATAACGTTACGTATTTTTTCACGTTTTCGTCCAGTTTTTCATGTTTTTCGTTCGTTTTTATCCACGTTGTTTTGTACTGATTTTTCATGTTCCGTCAGATTTTTCACGTTTTTCGTTCGTTTTTTTCACGTTTTCCATCGTACGCAAAAAATCCATGGTGTCCCCGGACCGCCTTTAAATGTTTCAAGTACTTTCTTACCATGTATGACTATCGTGAGTCCGATTATAATAGTTGTATTCAACGTTTTCGTCATATCCTTTATAAATACACTAGCAATATCATTTTATCGTATTTATTTTAGTGGCTGTATGTTTTCCGCTTCTAGTTATACAGATCTGTTGCATTTTCACAGTTTTGCTCTGTACTGTTTTGGATACTCTGTTTTTGGTTTTAGGCGTTGTATTCGCTTGCTTATAGCTCAGTTTTTTTAGCGTGCGCTTTTATATAGACAGTAGTTTTATTTTTACGTTTATATTATCGTCTGAATATGTCCTTAACTTACAACATATTTTATTATTTTCAGATTTTTTAATTTTCATTACAGATAAACTTTCTAAGTATCATGTGACTACAAAAAGGATACTTGATCGCCTCTGTTACGATTCTATGAATCTGGGTTTTATGCTGAGAGCATTTTCATTACAGCAATAATAAAGCATAGGCATATGAACATACAAAGCTATATAAAATTAGTTTCGACGAAAACATAAAAAAACGATATAAATACGTAAACATTTATCTTATTTATTTAAAACTCTCAGATTGAAACAAAAATAATAAAAAAAAAACTATAAAAGAAAAAGGTACAAAAAAACCATGGATGAATAAACGTAAGAACGCAAACTATTATACAGAAAACTGACACATAAAAAAAAAAAATGGAAAGAATTATTTAAAAGACGAATCGAAAATACGTAATAGAGGTAATACTGACTGTATTTGTCGCGTGACAGGAAAAATTTGGGACGAAAACCCGAAACAGACTGCGTACGGAAACGTAAAAAAATAGACGAACATTGAAAAGGAACAGTGACGAAAACTGAAAAGGAGACCTCGCACGAAAACGTAAAAACAGAACAAGAACGTAAAAAAACCGACGAAAACGAAAAAACCGACGAAAACGTAAAAAAACTACGAAAACGAAAAAATTTGACGAAACGAAAAATTTGCGACGAAAATCGTACTCACAACATCTGACGAATCCACGGAGACATTTGTACCGAATCACACATTTAAAACAACCGAGGGTAGATAAAATTACTTGATAGTAATAGCGGCTAAATACGTTAAATATTAGAGTAGAATAGATGGAAATAGACTGGGTATAGAGATAATTGTATGACTAATAAGTTATGTATAAGAATCAGTAAGATAGTTCGTGATAAGGTACGTTAAAATTGTGAAAAATTATCTTGTCTCGATAATACTTTTTTGTTTTTTTTTTTGGGGGGGGGGGGGGGGGGGAGGGAAGTGTTATAAGGATGTTTTTGTGTTTATGGGCTTTATTTTACCCTAACTGTTTCTCCGTGCGCCTTCACATGCCAGCTAATAGAGACTAGATAAAACTGCTAAAAATCAACAAAAGGTTGAGTGAATTCATAAGGTTAGTCAGTAAGACGTTGAACACAAGAATAAATTCAAGCTTATAAAAGATTAAGCAACGAATACAAAGTCATAAGTAGTTAATTATTTGTAGTTGTTAAACCCGTAATAAATATAGTTGATGGAACCGTATTTAAACAGTTGGTAGAACCGTATTTAAACAGTTGATAGAACCATATTTAAACATTTGGTAGAACCGTATCTAAACAGTTGGTAGAACCGTATCTAAACAGTTGATGCAACCTTTTAAACAGTTTGTTATTATTTCAAGCACGTAATTCCAAGTATCGGTAAATATTAGTATGCAGTTTTCAAGCAATTGTGATCATAGAAAATAAGTAGTAGCATGTATCTCCCCCAAAAAGTTTATAAAACAGTTAAACGATAGAAAGTGGAGCTACGAACTCACCTTAGCGTATGGTGAATAAAGTAACATGAGTGATGTCAAGTAGAGCACAACGGAAAGGAAACGGTACAACCTAATAGATATGAGCTTGTCTCAGAATATGACACACAAAAAGTAATCGATACGTATGCGTTTCATAAGATAATACGTTTTAGTTTTCGTTGAAGACTCGTATCATTGTTTGTAAAAAGTTTTGTATCATAGTTCGTGTGGTGGTATGAAAGCATAGACTCGAGACATAATGTATGCCAAAGTATTATATATATAAAGCACGTATATATTATACTTAATAGCCTGATAATAGTCCAATGGGTGATCGCCCGATATCTTAAGTCTGTCACGAGTCTAATAGTTGTCTAGATAATATGTATTTGATATAAGTCAAAGTCATAATACGTTATATCCGGTACAAGTCTGATATATATTACAAAGGTCTCAAGTCCCAAACTTAATAATTTTTGTCCAATGTCCAATATTATCCAATAGTCCAAATATGATTTAAGTTACAATCCGATGTCTTAAATCGGATAATTTCGATATCCGTTAGATAATTAAATATCTTTATATATTACTTTTACCCTAAAAGTAAATAAATTGCTTAAGGAAATATTCACAACTTAAATTTTATCTCAAAGGGGCTTGACTATCATTATAACAAAACGCACCCTAGCTTAATGGGCTTCAACCCATAAGGTTTAACACATATTAAATAATTGTTTGGGCTTGGCCCAACATAACATCAAATAAGCTCAAGCAATAAACAAACACCCTCTTATCATTTGTGATCAAACAAATCAAATAAACTGGTTTGGCATAAGCAGTTTAGCCATATAAATCGACACCACCTTAAGTTACAAATTAGGCTTAAAATGAATGAGCAAAACCCAACGAGTTTAAGCCAACAAAATCAACATAAACATATCTCATATGCAATCCCAAATAGGCTGAAAACAAACACCCCAAGCGGGTTCACTTGTGCAGACCGAGAGCGCAACACAACCAATATGAGTAGAATCAGTTTTAATAGATATGCTCATGTAATAAAACTTAGATACAAATAGAATGAGCTAATCCAAAGCCAAGCCGAGACACAACTCACCCCTTTGGGGTCTATGTGGTTGATCGAACAAATAAACACCACCCTCTTGGATAGTGGCTGAGCCGACAGCAGCAGCAACAACAAAACGCACCCCATATGGGTTTCGACTAACAACACAACAACAACCAATAGCTTTAGGCTGTTGGTGTCGTGGACCGGGCAACAAACGAACACCCCTGCAATAGCAGAAAACAGACACCCCTTCCCTTGTGGGTCGTTTCTGTGAACTAAACCAAGTCACAACCTTGCGATTGCCTATTTGAGCCGTGACCAAAATAATCCAACTAGCTATACCAAGTAACAAATAAGCTAAAATAAGTTATGAAAATTAAGCCACCAAAATATATAGTCGAGCCATAGGCTCATACTCACACCCCTTTGGGTTACTATATAGTGCCGAGAACAAGTAAATCCAAATAAGCCATAATACAACCAAGTCATCTATAAGCTCAATAATAAGCTACAAAATAAGCAAAACTCATAAACTTGTAATCTATTTGTATTGAAATAAGAATATAAGTATCAAACAAAAGGGTTGTTTGATGGTGGTAAACATACCAACGATAAGGAGAGAGAGACGGTGGTGAGGTAGATCCTCCTTGTCTTGTTGGAGGTGACGGCGACCCAAGATAGTGCTGGTGGAGCAGCGGTGTATGCTTCTTTGAGAGAGAGTGAGGCAGTGTTTCAATNACATAAAAGTATCCACAAAAATAATCCACTCGCTGAGTTGTCAGCGGGTAATTGGTTTTTTGAGGGATTCACATCCCACAAAAACTAATCGCCCACTGACACCTCAGCGAGTGGATTGTTTTTTGTAGATACTTTTATGTATATGTACCATTGCTAAAAAAATATTATTAAATTTGAGTGTGGACCCAATTCCTTAGCTAAGAGTAAAAAGAAACAGCCATATATGATAAGATCTGATAGGAGAGAAGGAGATAGATGGTGGAAACAAGGATAAGACATATGAATTTTATAATTATTTTTCGGTATCGTGTGTACCCGTGTCCCGTTGAGTTAGAGTGTAAATGCGGTAATTTGGTTGAGTAGTTGGGAAAAAATTATATTTCTGTGAGCGTTTTCATATTAGTGATATAAAAACGAAATTATTGACTCCAAATAATAATTATAAAAGTTAAACCATTATATTTGCGGTGTCGGTACGCGTTCGGTGTCGTTCTTCAAGAAAAAGCAATATAACTTCTCGTTAAATAGACAGAGGTGAACGAAAACGTTCAGAGAGTAATAATTCGAAGTGAATTATTTAATTTGGGAAATTACCGGTTAACTACCGGTTACAGTAATTGCTTTTACGTTACGGTAAAAGTCAAATAGTCAAAAGTCAAAGTCAACTTTAAAAAGTCAAAGGGTAAAATAGTCATTTTGTCTTATGAAAATTTCCAGGTTGTTACAGTATCCACCCCTTAGAAGAACTTCGTCCCGAAGTTCAGTGGTATTATCTGCTAACGGTGTGTTTGAGAAAAGATGGGAGTACTTGCGACACATTTGGTCTTCATACTCCTACATCAATTCAAAATCTCTTTTAGAGTTCCAACAAAATTTGACAATAGGAGTATAACTTCCGTTGCAAACAGATATTATGTTTCTAGTAGCATCTGCTGTGAGCAGTAGTTCTAAATATCGATGTTTACAAGTTATGTTGTTGTACGTTTCGTTTCTACTTATACTGTTAACCAGTAGTCTAAACTTAGTCATCCAATCTTTTCATTATGTCTTTTATCTTTAAGGAAGTTTAGATGTTTTAATTGCGTGTATGGAGCTATCATATTCCCATCATGTAGGTGTTGATAGTAGTGTTTGCTCAAGTCGAGGGTTAAGTACAATGGTAATAGAGTCGGTTCATTTATATCTGACTGAATTTAATTTTAGATACAAATTAAAAGATGTGAAATTCGAATGGAGGTTGAGCTTGGCTGGTAGCTAGAGGACTTTCGTGTGATGATGGCATAAACGTTTTCTATTTGTTCTCTAGTTTAGTTTTTTGGTTGTTGTGTTTAAGCTTGTTTAAACACGTTGTTATTTTAATTTCTTAGAGTGGTTCATTACCACTCTCTCATGTTCGCAACTCTTAAACTATCGAGTATAATCCCTTTACCCAAAAAAAGATATGGGTGTTGGAGAACACGACTTAAAGTCGTTTTACATTTTAGGATATGAATGTTATATATGAATATGCCTCATCTAAAGTGTTCTATGTTTATGT
Organism: Artemisia annua; assembly: GCA_014162995.1. Lineage (NCBI taxonomy): Eukaryota > Viridiplantae > Streptophyta > Magnoliopsida > Asterales > Asteraceae > Artemisia > Artemisia annua. Next base: position 9,104 of record LBNU01028964.1, read on the forward strand.
TATCCATGCATTAAACCAAGAACTCACAAACCTAACATAAGCATGAAATGTCGATGTATTTGCAACCACGAGCAATGACCATAGACCTTGACTATAGTTTGAAAGAGTGAAATGTCAATGTAACTGAGGGTGTTTCATATGCTTATATGTGATCCATGGTTTTGCATGTATCAGATTCTGGGTGTTTGGTTTTGCATTAAAATTTTCTATGATTTTGGGGTGTTTGGAAAGTATTTATAATAGTTGTTAGTATTTATTTATTTATATTTTTCTACCATTTAATCATGATTATGATAATAGAATTATGTGTGGGTTTGTACTACATATCCTTTGAAATTTTTGGTATTGATCTTTTCCTGTTTGTGATTTCAGATATTGGGATAATACCATTAAAAAGCATCATATTTGTCCAAAAATACTCTTCTTGATATCAAATAAAATTTTTTGCACATATGAGTACTGAACTTTCAATTTTGGACTTTTTGAGGTACTTTGTGACGTTTTTGCCTTTAAAATTATTAAAAATCCAGGAGCAAAAATGTCACAAAGTACCTCAAAAAGTCCGAAATTGAAAGTTTAGTACCTCAAAAGCCCGAAATTAAAATATTAGTACTCGTATAAGCAAAAAAATTTGTCCGATACCAAGAAGAGTATTTTTGGACAAGTATGATGATTTATAAAGTTATTATCTATTCAGATATTTATGTCAGCTAGATCACCTTCGATTTGATGTCAATGGCTTCGTCTTATAAAAATGTTGTTTTCTGTTGTATCTGGATGTTTAAATCTTCGTACAGTCAGCCGCCAATTCAATTAACAATTTGTTGTTGTAAAACAACGAATGCACTATAAATAGCCACTTATGCTGATGTCAATAAAGGTCATCGGTCATGTGAAGCTGTGTATGATATGATCTTCTTGTGTCTCTAAGATGATCTACATTTTAATTTTTATTTTTCCTTTTGATTGAATCAAAGAACCAGGTTTCTATATTTGTCACTTTACGATCAATACACTAGCATTATGATTTGAAGTTTACATTCATTGTCTAAAAATTGTACTTTTGAGGATCTCTGTACGAAACGTCGACACGGGAAGTTTCCCAAGTAACGTTATTAAACAAAGTATAGATTTTAACACAGTAAACATATCTCGAACCAGCTGATGAGAAGACCATCGATTTTGATAGGTGATTACCCCCGACCCTCTCCAAACATGAAACCATCTTCGCATGGTTACAACTTTTAAAAGTGGGACGTGCTACTAAGTTTGCGAGCAGCCTATATCTTCAATGTTGCATGATTTGATAGCCTAATGAGCATGTTAATGTTCTAACATGCTATTAGATGGATAAGTTATTTGGCCCAAGCCCGACTTGTTGGTTGGTCCATTAAGGTTCTCTATGTTGTACTCTATTAATAGTGATAATAATAAAGTAAGTGTCAGCATTTAAGAATTATAGAAAAGTGATGGTCATTCTCATATTTGTAATATAGTGTGTCGTGTGTTAGAAATAGTTATAAGAATTAATATTGGGCGTTGAACTTGTTAATCTAATAGGTTTAGAGTTATTATAAAAAGCCTTGTATTAAGTTATGTAAAACAAGTCCAAGCCAAAGCCCATGGAAAGCCCATCCATCCTAAAGCATGGAACTATAAAAGCCTCCACACACCTCATTTGTGTGTGTGCTTGAGTGTGTAAGTGTGTGTGTCTCTTGAATAAAAGTTCTCTTATTTCATCTCTCTCTCTACATATACACGACATATATACATCATCCAAGTCACCACCTTTACTTCATATTGTGCTTATTGGTGTGATAAAGTTATTAGATCCAAGGTCCTACAAGTGGTATCAATCGCCTAACAATGATTTAGGAGTGTTGGGAGTTTGCTTGTTATGTATTTTTAAGCATTATTCGCGTTTTTTTTTCAAAAAAAAATTCTTACTTTTCTTGTTTTTTGTGGTTTTAACACTTTTTTGATTACAAACTAGTGTTATAAACATTTTCTAACAAGAAAGTTTCAATCTTTTTGCAAGTCTCAAGCTTAAAAATTCGAACTTGGTTTTTGTACTAGTTTTCTAGAACACAAAAAAGTTTCATAAAAATCATCAAGTTTACAACTTTCTTCAAGTGTTGGTGTTTTTAAGACTAGAAGTACAAGAATCTTGGATTACAAACTTCATTTGGGTGTGCTTTTTGAAAAATCAAAATCTGACAAACTTTGTACTAGTTTTCGAGATCACTAAACCCTAACTTTCGAGAACACAACTCGTTGCTCCAGAAGTGTTTCCGTTGCTCACTCAGTGCTTTTCTCTCTTGTATAAGAAAGAAAACACTTCGACTCGTTGGATATTTTTGATATTGTATAATTTCGAAAATTAGGGTTTCTAATTTCGAAAACTGAAAAGTTTCGAGAACACACACATTTTATCGAGAACTTCTACTGTTCTAGAAAAGTGTTGTATTTTTCGAAATCTCATTCATAAGTTTCGAGATCTTCTCAGAATCCCTTGGACATTGTATTCTCGAAAATTTCCAGTTTATCGAGAACACTGAATTTTATCGAGAACACATATTTATCGAGAACGCAGAATTTTATAGAGAACACAGTGAAATTATCGAGAACACATAGAAACTTTCGAGAATTTGGGAAAATTATCGAGAAGTTANTCAGCCCGCGTTTTCTATATATATAGAACGATTTTTCTTTATTTTATATAACCTAGTGGAACTTGAGTCGAATTTTGGAGTGGAGAACTTTAGGGTTAAACCCTAGTACGTGTATTAGGGACCTTAGAGGGTATCCTAACCCCTCTAACTTGCATGTTTAATCCAAGATAAGTCTTTATTCATACAATATGTCTATGTGTTGTGTGATTTATGCTTGTGCTTGTCTTTCTTTCAACATGCTAGGCTAATTTACTTTGTGTTTGCTTAGATCTAATGAAACCTAACTATTGATTATCATGTGATGTGTATGTTGTGATTGTATTTGGGTGAATGTTTCATCTACGTTAGACTAGAGAAAACTGGCTAATCTCCTATACGGTAACAAGCTTGAACGTCTTTAGAAACGTGAATCGTATGTGCGTTATCGATTTTAAGGTAGTATTTCATGCATAGGTTGCTATCGGTGAGCTCATGATAGGATGCTTGACGTATCGTCATAGAGTGAGGTAGGAACTTATAGAGTTAG